>JAZHYW010026570.1:0-170000 GCA_037355805.1 Ixodes ricinus | reverse complement strand
TAATTATTTTTTGGCAAGTCTGCATCAAGAAACACTTGTTTTCCTCCGGCGCCGTCTTCAATTATGCTTCGGCTCAGAGTTCAGTTGCGCAATGCGTAACAATGCCATAAAACACCACCGGCTTAACCTTCCGTTCACGCCACGTCCTCCATCGTTTGGGCCAAAAGCTTCTGCAACATCGCTCGGTCCTAGCGGTGCCTAGAACGACGAATCAAATTATTTTGTCAGCCAAGTACTGATATTAAACGGACTAATTTGAAAAGGTAGCCCGATGAGCATCTAACCAGCCAAGTATAGAACACACTAATAAGGATCGGATTTGCCGTAAAGTTCAGTATTCATTGGCAATACATGCCACATCAGCGATGAAAACAAGTTCACGTGTTATTTCTAGAGTGCTTCATGGCACCTGCGCATTATTATGACCAAGTACGGGGACTGTGGCATGCGTCGCTCCGGTACCGCTAGTCGTAAAGATTGAAACGCCCCTGCGGTAACTAATGCGACCACGACCTGGTTACCCATTCATTTATTTATTATCAAACAAAATAATGCAAAATGTCTTTGCAGATTTGTAATTACCGGTCATCAAGGACCCATCGGGTAAAATTTAAAAAAAATCGAGGATGATTTTTTTTTTAATTGCCGCACAAAGATCGCAAAATTTTGACTTTTTCGATTTTGCCGAAATTTCCGGGCACAATGCAGAAAACACCTTCAATAGTATAACGTTAATTAGTTTGGTAAAAATTCACAACACTCGACACAAAAAGTTTCAGCTTTATGATATAAATTTAAAGCTGCTTAAAAATTCGCCGAAAAATGCCTCATTATGCAAGTATTGCTCCAAAAGCCAAGTTTGTCATTTTATTTTGCTTGAAGTATATGCTCTCATACGTTAACTTTAACTAATTCTGGCAGAAACGTACGCGTGCATTAAACATAAAAAATGCGACGGTGTAGAAAGCTGTATTCTTTATTCCATCGGCCTTCAAAGTTGCGTCATCGCGCAGTTGGGAAAATCGTTTTTTCAACCTCCTCTCGAATGCGATATTTTTCAGGAATACAATGAAGTATCTTGCAAAAGTAAGGTCTGTCTCGTTGTGTGGACAGGTTTCGCTACCTCATATAAAAATTTAATTGAAAACAAAAAATAGATACGACACCACCATGACCGTCCTTATCTGAACACACCCCACACTGCCATCGCCGCGGCGGCTTATGCAACCGCAATCTTTACCGCGAAACGCATGCGGGGAGCGCTACGTGCTTATGATATATCACGTGGTTTTGACACTTGATTTGTGGTGTTAATATTGAAACAAGTGTCAAAACTGTTATGTATGTTGACTAACAGCCAGCGCCCCCTGGCTCCGGTGCTCTGGTGGCAACCTGCCGAGGACGAAGTGATTTGGCGCGCTCTCGAACATTCCATCGAACAATGACCAAGAAGCAGCATCTCATTTCTATCTTCAAAACTATGCTCTAAATAAACGTAGTCTGATACATAACATATGGTGTCAGAAGTGAACCGGTAGACGCACCAGCCGCCATCGACGCACCAACGACGCAACGCAACAACGACGCAGCAACGACGCAACAACGACGCACCAGCCGCAACATGGCAGGTGTCTTCATCCAGCCGCCATCGGCGTTCAGAGCCCAACACGGAAAACCCAGCGATCTCGTGGGAGGAATGGCGATCCTCTTACCTCATCTACGAGACAGCCTGCGAGTACGCCCAGAAACCAAAAGCAGCACGGAAAGCGCTCCTCCTCCATGTACTTGGACCACAGGCACGTCGGATATACCAAACGTTTCCCCCGCCTCCAGCCTTACCCGCAGAAGCCGCAGCCTCCTTCAACGAGGTCGAATATATCTTAGAGCAGTTTGACGCGCTCTACCAACCGTACAAGAACGTAACCCAAGCAACTGCCATCTTTAACTCGATGACACAGCAGGCGGGCCAGTCCATTGATGATTTCGTCACTGAGCTCCGACTTCAGGCTCAACGTTGCGACTTCGGCAGCACGGGGGATCGGCTCATTGGTGACAGGATTATCGTTGGGATCCAAGACTCGGCACTTCGCGAACGGCTTTTCCGCGAGCAGAACCTTACTCTTGAAAGAATAATATCAACCTGCAAAGCCGCAGAAATATCAAAAAAACATGTCAAGGATCTCCAGGCAACTGCACCTAAGACGGTGGTGGACGAGATGCATCGAAACAATTGGCGAGATGCCAATTTTGACCGCGAACAACGGCGCCGGTACAATTACCCGACACAACCGCCGCAACAGCAACAACGTCCGCCACAACCGCAACAGCATCCACAGCACCCGCCTACAACCCGGCCATGTTCGAGGTGTGGTATGGTGCATGCCCCTAGAAATTGCCCTGCCTATGGGAGCAGCTGCTTTCGGTGCGGGAAATTTGGACACTTTGCATCTGTATGTCGACAAACAAGATCTGGCCCAGGGAACCACATATCCAGTCTTGACAACGACGGTTTCTTTCTGGGACAGCTGACAGTGGACAACGTTCAGACAACCTCTTGGACGGCCACAGTTGATGTTCACAACAACAAGGTCACCTTCAAACTGGACACAGGGGCTGACGTAAACGTCCTTCCCAGGCATGTTCTTCGGAAATGGAGTCAACCACCAAAGGTAGAACCCACCTGTGTCAGGGTCTCCACCTACACTGGCGATTATCTGCCGATCAGTGGAGAGTGCATCTTACAAACAAAGACAAGAGACCTTAGCCGCAACTTGAGATACCTGGTTGTGGACCTTAATGTTATCCCGATTCTTGGTGCTGAGGCATGCCAGGATCTTCAGCTGATACAGCGACTTCGGCACCTGGACTCGTCGAGCGAATCAACCGACGCTGGAGCACCTACTGCCAAGTATTTGGCCGCAACTGACGTCATCAAGGACTTTCAGGATGTGTTTACTGGAATTGGTCAGCTTCCGGGAACTGTGGCAATCACGCTCCAAGACGGAGCAGTACCTTCTGTCGCTGCTCCCCGCAAGATTCCACTAGCTATCATAGAGAAAGTAAAGGCGGAGCTTGACAAGATGGAACATGACAACATCATCACAAAGGTCACCGAGCCAACAGATTGGGTGAACCCCTTAGTAGTGGTACCGAAGAAAGATGGCAGCCTACGGATCTGCCTTGACCCCAGACAGCTGAATAACGCCATCAAACGTCAGCATTATCGCATTCCGACGCAGGAGGAACTGTTCGCTCACTTGAGCAGATGGTCCAGCGGTGCGAGCATTGCCAGCGCTACCAGCGACAAAACCAACATGAACCACTTGCTGATCGTGACTTGCCTGACCGCCCATGGCAAAAGATCGCAGCTGATCTTTTCTACTTTAACAGATCGACTTACTTACTCATCGTGGATTACTTTAGCAAGTATGTGGAACTACAACCCATGGCGTCCGCCTGCACTGAAGCTGTCATCACCGCTATGAAAGCTGTGTGCGCCAGATTTGGAGTACCTGATGAACTAGTCTGTGACAATGGACCGCCATTTAATGCCGCGAAATTCAAAGAGTTCCTCACCAGCTGGGACATCACCTACAATCCCAGCTCACCCTACTATGCCAGATCGAATGGACTTGCTGAAAGATCCATTCAGACCATAAAGCACGCACTTCAGAAGGCTGTAGAAGATGGAAAAGACCTCTTTGTTGTGCTTATGGATGTTAGAAGCACTCCCATGGATGGGCTGAAGTCGCCTGCAGAGCTCCTAATGGGCAGAAAAATTCGCACACTGGTCCCGATGAATCCAACTCAACTGCAACCCCACTACAACTGCACCGAGGCCCAATCTCGTCTACATTTTCGTCAGGAACGGCAGCATCGGCATGGGGATAAGAGAACCAAGCCCCTGGTCGCACTTCAGAAAGGCCAGAAAGTGTGGTTTCAGCACTGTGGCAAGTGGACACCAGGCTACATTAATTCTGTGGGACCCCAGCACCGCTCATACGTTGTGATGACACCGGAAGGCACCATGTATAGGCGCAACAGGTATCACATCCGACCTGCTCACAGTCAGCCGCCAACAGCGACTGTTACAGCCGAGGATTACTATGCCGCAGCTCCTTCTCCACTTGCAGCCAGTCCACAGTCACCGCCACCCCCTCCACAAGCAGCAGACTCGTACCAGCACTACTACACACGAGCAGGTAGAAAAGTGGTGAAACCGCAAAGATTCATACAGTGAAGATCTCAAGTGCTTTGGAATTTTTATTTTGTGTGTTCAGTTAATTTGTTTGTTTGTTTGTTTTTTTCAAAAAAGGGGGGCGTGTTATGTATGTTGACTAACAGCCAGCGCCCCCTGGCTCCGGTGCTCTGGTGGCAACCTGCCGAGGACGAAGTGATGTTGGCGCGCTCTCGAACATTCCATCGAACAATGACCAAGAAGCAGCATCTCATTTCTATCTTCAAAACTATGCTCTAAATAAACGTAGTCTGATACATAACAAAAACCACATGACAAGAGATAAGGCGCGCGTGAACGGTGATAAGGCGCGCGCGATGGTTTTCTGTCGACTATTGTGTCGACTACTGTTCTGTCGACGGACACGAGAAAACCCGACCAGGGACAGCGTCGCGGTTCGACACGCATTTTCCGAAAACAAATGTCATGCAGTCGACAGACCTTCTTAAAGTACATAAACTATCAGGCCGAAAGTATATAATGTTTGCTTAATTGGTTGTGCCAAACATTACAGAATTAATGCTGCACCGCTGCTTTTCATGGTTTATTTCACGTGATTTATATAGCAAGGGAGCTGAATGCCGTGTCATAAATTTGCAGTTGATTGGAAAATGCGTGTATCTCGTACAACCGCGCCAGAACCTTTGTTCGTTTACACCGGTCAAGAAACATCGAGGAGGCAATGTCTGCATGTCGCAACCTTTGCCTTTGTAGTGTGTGTGCCTATTCAGTGTGTGTTTCGCTTGTGCACGAGCTTACTGAGACCTCGTGTGACGCGAGCGATACTCGGCGCGCCCAACGCCACTGGCCCAAGCTGTTCCTTTGTGAAGATGCCGAGTGACAACTTCGTCAGTCGCTCATTGGGTCTGCTCACGCAAGACTCGCTGCGCAACCCGGAGATGCATTTTTCAATGCGTTTCCAATCGGATCGGAAATTGGAACGGAGCAGGTGCACTCGATTTGGGCTCATTGATAATTGACTAGCTCGAGAAGCATTCGGGTAGATGGCCCTGCGCCGATCTTTCGCAACGACGACAATCAGCGAATCGCAATCACTGTTGGGCTAGTTGGTTAAACATCTGAAACCTAAAAGCGCAAAGTGACAAGCGACGCACGTGGAAAGAACAGGACAAGCGCTTACCACAACTGCAGCTGTTTAGTGAATGATAAAAGAAGACGAAAATGACAGACGATGTACTAGGTCAGCAACGCCAGTTCGGGCGCTTCGGCCCGCGCCGGAATGCCTCAAAGCTTCGTGTCTGGGAATGACGCGCAAGCAAATCGAAAAAAGAGACGGGCCGCCCAGTACTAGTACGATCACTGGCAGCGCGGATGTGGAGCAAGCAGACCATCGACGAATCCTTGAGGCACAAACTATAATGAATAGGACGAGCACGGGTGCAGCACACCATCAATTTCGACAGCCAGAGAGATACGGACACCGCAACCTGTGTTCTAATCTGGCCGTTTTCCAGTCGCTTTAGCTTTCTGGGTATATTCAAGTCGACGTAGTACGGCATAAGCGCTAAGCACAGCGGCGGCCGCCGAGTGCGGCACCGAACAGTTTTAACCGGTTTTCCAGTCGCTAGCATTTTTGGTTTACGCATCTATATCTTTCGCTAAACATATCAGCTGTGATAACGCTTGCCACTGTTCTTCATGAATTCAGACCAATGTCAGCTTGCGCTTCTGTCATTTAAGACAATAGCTGAGCCGCAACAGAGTGTCTGGAGCTCAGCGTGTGGCCTGCGTACTCGTTGAACCCCAGCGCGATGGCCATGACGTCAACGTCTGGCGGCATCCAGTCGGTTGCCGGGGCCTCGTGGCGGCTTGTTCCGGTCTGTCGGACCGCGCCCGCGAACGCTGCTACTTTGTGGCGTCGATATCTTTCTGGGACTATGCTACTGCGTGGCGGTGAAAAACGATTACGCGTGTTGCACATGTCAGGGACGTCGTGGATCCGCACTAACAACATTCATAATCTCAAAATCAAAGTATGGACCGGAGTTGCCCTTTAACGTCCCGTTCGTTTCGTAGTTAACCCGCTCGAATCAAACAGAAAATCTAAACAGGTCGGGAAGCTGATGCAAAGCTCTACTGCAGCCATGTCGAACCCTATAGACGCTCTTTGTGAACCTGGCCTCAGATCTTGAGCCTGGACGCCTTGAGCAGCGCAGTGATACGCTCATTGATTTTTGCGAAACAACGGAATATACCAATCAGCAGATTTCAGGATGCATCGAGGTATTCTTGGGCGCTCACGGCGAAGAGCCAGAAATGGCTAAGATGGTTAAAATTGCATTGACCATTCCTGTCACATTATGCACGTCACAAGGATTGCTTTCCCTGTCTCCGGCGCACAAAAACGTATTTGAGGTCAACCGGGACGGGACCCCTTTCATTGCCATGCGCGTCGCCGAGCGAGCGCGTGCGTGGCCAAATACTTACCGGGAAAAAAAAAAAAGAGCCGAATGGTTTCCGCGTTTGACTGTCGCGCGGAAGGTCCAGGTTCGATTCCAGTCAGTCCGCTATCGCCCCAGCGCTCGATCCTGCTGTTTCGCCGACATCGACGCCTGCGACGCTAGCCTTTCGCTATTTTGTTTTGGGCTCCAGTTCGCCCCATTAAACGCGAAGTTTTTTCAGCTATTCGGTGCCTCATCATTTGTCCCTCGTGACAATATCACGTTGAACTTTGTACTTGGCCACAAAGATCTGAGCGTTAAGCAAAATTGCCGTGTCCGTCTTTTTTTAATTTTATTTGTGTAACATGGTTACGCTCGTCTTTTAGTTCCGTTCCGTTACTACGTAAGTGGCTTGTTTATCTCTCATTACTTCCTTTGATATAAGAGTTTGTCTGCATTTGTTTGTCTCCGGCTGAATTGGTAGATTTTTTTTTATTGTGTAAGTGTTGAAAATGTGTTGTTTTTTGTTGAAATTGAGTTTGCTTGCACAATTTCCCTTGATTCTGTTGATAAGATCAGATGGTGTTTGAGTTATGCTCGCGCCATGTTAATTCGCCACGTGATTATCTGCACGAAGGTGGCCTGCAGTGACGTTTTGTTTGCTCTTGCGTTTTCTGAATATGGCATTTGCTGTATTTAATAGAAAATAAATAGTTTCTGGACAAAAATGTCAGATGTGAATTGACAGCAATGAGGACGTGTTTGCCTGTTTTCATGTAAAGAAAAAATTAAAAAAAGAAAAAAAAATGACGATGCCTGAGCGCCTGCGCGTTTGTGAAACTGCTATGGAGCTCGTATTTGGTGTCCGCAGGGGATGGGAGAGGGGGAGGGAGGAGAAATTGGAGGGAGAGAGGTGAGAGAGGGAAATTGGAGAAAGAGGGCAGTGTGGAGACAGAAAATGGCAGCAAATCTTTCGCCCCCCCCCCTGGGGACTGAAAACTCTCCGCCTATGGTGCTAGCGGGTGTCGGCGGGCGCTAACACTACTAATAAGAAATCAAGCAAATAATTTTTTTTTGGAAAGTTGATTTTGAATTTGCAAGATTTTCGAAACATATTGGACTCGTATTCATTAAAAAGAGCAACATTTGAGCTCTGGTGTCAAAAATCAGCAAAGGAAAAACTTCAATAATCAATAACTTAAAAAAAAAAAACTTGCCGTTTGCATTTTATTTGATATAATGCTCCCAAAACCTTTATTTTTTTGTCAATTTAAAAAAAAAAATAACTTGAAAACCGTGCTTGAATTGAGATGAAAACACCCAGTGAATTTGTAAGGGTGTTATGACAAACCCCACTTTAGGTCAGATTATTGCCTCGCACGGTCGCACCTATGTCACGAAATCGCTCTCTCTCTTCTTTCCCCCAGATGCAGTGCATCGCTTTGCGCCTTTGAGGTCAAACAAATATTGGGTAGGAATATTTGTCACCTATACAAGCTTACTCGCACTAGTCTCACGCAAGTATAGACTCGCACGCAACGCAACTGATCAAGAGCCTTGTCGCGGTTTAATTTCGAAGTAAAAGGGGAATGTCAGCCTCTCCCTGGCCAAACTTGCCTGTCACGGGGGCGATTCCAGTGTTCAGGTGGTCCCAGGGGTCGGCCCTCGGAGCAGATCGTCGAGTCCTGCTCGCCGACAGGACACGGGCACTGCGTGAGCAGTGAGCACTCGGATTGGCCTTCACACAATCTGCCTCGACGAGCATTCGGAACTCAATCGCTGCCATAATGCGAATGGGGCCGAAGAAAAGAGGAATTTCTCGGCTAACCGCGTGCACAAATGGCATCCAGATATGCGTGAGTTGAGGAAATACATTTCAACCAAGGAAGAGAAAAAACACTGTAAGAAAGTTAATAATTACTCGTCAAAAAAAAAAAAAGAAATCATAGAGCAGGGATACGAGAGAGAATAAGGCTCGATTCACAGACTGGCAGATGAGCTTGGCTGCGCCTGCCCACTTTTTTTTTTTTTTTGCTTCGAGGAGGCAGCATACGAGAAAGTCCAGCATTTCCAGATAGGTTCGAGAGCAGTCGGACTTGTCTCCTCCCCACCCTGAAAGCGATCACTGGGGCTCCGAAAGCGTGGCATGTCGTGGCTTTCACGTGAAACGAGCGGCGCGTTGTCGGTGGGCCGGTGTTGTGTTCTCTGGCGCGGAGCCGCCCCTCGCGACCACGGACGACGAGAAAAGGTGCCCGCTTGTCAACACGCGGTCGGTCGACGGGACGCGAAACGGGACCTCTCTCGCCACTCGAGGATGTCCGCGTGCCCGCTCTCGGCATTCCGATGCGGTGACCGGGGCAGACCTACTAGCGGAAGCCCGCGTCGTTCGAACCCTCTCGTCTTGCAGGCCCAACGGCTCAACGAGCTCGACTCTCGACCGGAGCGTTGGCCGGAGCCCCAGAGCCACGCGACCGAGCGCGCTGACGTCACGGCACAAGTGGACCGGATGTTTCCCCGTCGCCCAGGACGGAAGCGGTTCTCCCCGCACCCGGAGCCAGGCGCTCTCTTGCTAGCGGGGGTCACCGCGGGGCTCGCCCCGGAGGGGGAACAGATGGTCCCTCCCTGCCGGCGAACCCGTCCCCGAGTCCCGGCTTTTCCGCGCTCTTCCCAGCGCGTCTGCCCCGCTCGCGCATATTCAGACCGACAAGCCGAGCGTCCTCGGCTGCCCGCATCAACGAGGGTCCGCTCCTCTCGGACGGCCTTTTCTCCGAAGCTCTGCCCCGCCAGTTGCAGCTTGAAGAAAAAGAAAACATGGCATCGGTTCTTGCTTGCTCCTTGTCTTCGGTCCCGTAGTAAGACAGCGTGCCTCCGGAATCGTCGCAAATCGCTTTCCAACCGCGCCACAATCGGGCCCGCGTACAGTTCGGTCCCCCAAAGGGCGAGCGCGCAAAAAAGCGAAAAGCGGCGGTCCAAAAGGAACACTCGGCGATCTCGCAGCGAAGGGGGCATCCTCGCTGGACACCACGGCCGAAAGCCCTCCCGGGGCGGAGGATGGGCATCCGACCGGATGCGCTGCTGCGGAGCAGTTCTTAGTCTTACGCCGTCGTAAGAGGCTTCAAAACCGGTCTTGTCTCTCTCGGTCCTACTCGGTTGCAAGTGCGTGAACGGTCGCGCTCAGAAGGACGCACGTTCGTAGCGATCGGGAGGACGGTAGACGGCTGTTCGCAAGCCTTGTGCAGAACGCAGGCAGAGCGTCACTGCACCGCAAATCGCCGGTTCAGGAACTTCGGATACGTGAACACGTGCTCAAGCGGGCCCTCCCTCGACCAAGGAATCGTCCTCGCCAGCTGCCCACACCATCCTCCAGTCCCATTTTCTGCCAAGTGGCGCCAGTTATTTATAAAATGTTCGCGGGAAGAGCGAACAATAAAGTATAAACGGCATGTAAGCGATTTCGCGAGCCACGAGACAAGCGACGGCGACCCGCTTCGCTGTCGCTTGGTCAGTCGCGCGACGAGGCGAACCGCATGAAAGTGATGGGAGGCGATGAGGCACGTTTTCTAGAAATCCAAAAACCGAGCGACGCGACGAGCGACAGTGAGAAATCTCCGTTGCACGTCAGTGACTCTCGTCGCTGTCGTCGATCGTCTCGTGTAGCACTGTAGCACTGAGGATGATCGGTGAATCGGGGAATCGGACTTAGTTCCCTTTTTAGGTGCTCGACGACCTCTCAGACTTCCTAAAGGAAATCGTCGAACGGTCAAAACAACTGGGTTTGGTGTCTGTGAGTTTCGGTTGTGACTCCGCCGGGGCAGCCTTTCACGCAGAAGCGGTGCGACCAGTGGCGTACCAACTTGGTTTTGAGTGGGGGGGGGGGGGGGGGTGGCAAACCATACACCCCCAGGGACGGTGGGCAGTGCCTTTGGTATCCCATGGGCGCCGCCGGCCAGTGTTTACCCTGCCCAGTGGCGGCTGTTTCAGGGGGGGGGGGGGTCAAAACACATGCCTTGCCCCGCACTCTGAGAACGGGGGGGGGGGGGGGGGCAAGCGCCCCCTTGCCCCCCGGTTGGTACGCCCATGGGTACGACGTAGGCCCCTCACGTCACTCACAAAAGTCCACTGCGCGTTCTCTTCGACCTCACACCTCACACCGTTTCAAAGAATTTGAGATCGCTGAAAGAGCCTTCAAAGAACTTCAAACTCGAAAGTGAAGCGTCGTCTGCTCACAGCGATAGGCGGCACGCACGGAGCGATTGATCGCGCGACGCAGGTGAACACGACACGGAGGCGTGAGAGAGTTGCAGGAAGGCTCAGTCTTTCGTCGCTGCACTGGCGTGGATTGCGCGGGACTCATATTCGGTTTGGGAAATTCCTTTTTTTACTTCAAAAATATTGAGTTCCCAAGTTTCGAATTTTGAGGGCAATGTCAAGGCATCGTTTTCGATCGTTTGGGATAATAAAAAAATATGATTTTGACCTGTTAGTGCCTTTTTAAAAACCGGTCTTGTCTCAGTCTGTCTTACTCGGTTGCGAATGTGTGAACGGGCCTTTACCTTTTTTTTTTTGCAAGTTTTATTACAACATGCCATCGTTCATGCTCACTCACTGTAGGTATGCCTCATACATTTCTTTGCGTCATCATCATTCCTTAAATATTTAACCCACAATCGGTCGCAAGCCAAGCCAAGCCATGACGCTTAGCGTTCTTCCGTTTCTACTCCGCATTTTTATAACCTGTTCTCGTATGTCGCGGCCCGTCCCACCTGGATATATCTCACCGTCTCTGATCAGGTTGGTACTGTGTTCTCAACAAATGGGCACCTAGTGCGATGTTCATTGAAATCACAGTCAAGCAGCGGAGATACCTCGTGGCTTCCGTTTACTGCCCTCCGGCTCTCCGTGCCGAGTCATATCAACCTACTCCGTAGTTCGGTGGAACGCATTACAAGTCAACCCTTCACAGCACGCATCACAACGTCTACGTTCTCGGCGACTTGAACGCCCACATCGACTGGACCGATCCTCTGTTCCCATTGCCGCAAAACCCCATCTGACGTGCTCCTGGACCCGTTCGACACGAGTGGCATCGCACAGTTGTGCACAGAGGCTACGTACACAGCAAATATAGGAAAATCGTCATGCCTTGACCTCCGCGACTGTGCTGTCACTGCTGTCATGAGCAACTCTGACCACGAAGTCATTCAGCTATGGACATTTCGGTCCCTTCCTACCCTAGGGAAGCACATTCGGCTTGTCCGTGCCTACACTAAGCTCAGAGCACCTCCATCGGCTTGTATGCCGTGTCCCGTGGGACGCCCTGCTTTCAGAACACGACATTGATGACATTTGCGAGATGTCTCTGATGAGCGCCCTTGCAAGCGACACTGTGCCACTCAAGCGTGCCCATCGCCCACGCCTTGCACCCTGGCTCATACCAGACGTCATTGCCCTTTGCAAACAGAAAGATGGAATGTTCCGGAAGGGGAGAGCTGCCCCGAAGATCTCGCCGCTGTGGACATCCAGCGTGACGTTGGAGCGGACGTTGGAGAAGACGCCTTGTGAATCGGGGGTCGCACTTCAGAGTGGGAGGGAGGGGGTAGGAGGTTTCTTCTTTTTGGGGCTGTTGGTGCGTCGCATCCGACGTTGAACTGAGGACCTGATATCATGGTTGAAAATCTCATAAGATTGTATTTTTTTCGCAGAGCAGTGGGGCTAAGCTCGACTTTGGCGAGAATCTCTCCGATGCGACGTAACGGGGGAGAAGGAGAGCTTTTTTGACTCCGCCCCGGCGAGTTTCCCCTCCTCCTCCTCTTACATTTCCGCCCACCCCCTCCCCCGGCGGCAGCGAGTTCCCCAGCGTAGCTCCGATTTGCCACGCTCCATAGTGAAGGGTTTAATTTGATTTCAATCGTAAATGACAAATAAAAATCGGTAACAGCATGGATGCCAATTATAAAAATAAAGCTTGGATACGGGCTTGTTGGTTGGACATTGTGATGGTTTGCTCCGCTGCGTGGATGCAAGAAAAACGCACTTGATAAAATTTAAACTAAAACAGAGGATAGAAGAAAAAAAACATGCATGAATGGCGCAGACTAACAACTGTGTAGTTTCTTTCTCATCTTTCTTCCCCCACACCGCCACAAAGCCACAATATTTTTTCAAGATACGGTGTGGGGGAGAAAGATGAGAAAGTAACTACACAGTTGTTAGATCTGCGCCATTCATGTTTTATCCTTTAGGAGGATCGGTGGCCGAGCCGGAGAACGTGGAGCGAAAGCTCGCGCTGCAGAACCCAGGGATCCTGGGCCCCGCCCATTTCGATCTGGATAGAGCAGCGTATACCGGCGTGCGGTCGTGTATCACTAGTTTCACTACTGCGTGATGCACGTTAAAGGCCCTAGGCTAGCGGTTGTACTGCACTGGCTAAATTGGTCATCTACAGCTCAGACACCAGACGCCCACTGAGGCAGACTATAACTTCCGGCTGTATAAACATACACACAGCAATTTGCCTTTTTTTATTCTCTGTTTTAGTTTAAATTTTATCAAGTGCGTTTTTCTTGCATCAACGCAGCGCAGCAAACCATCAACATAATTATAAAAGCCTGTAGGTAATGATAAATTGTGTTACGGGGTGCAGATTGCCGTAAAAACACATTTGTTTGTGTAGGATTCACAACGGGGACGACGGTCCGTGCACGGCTCCATCGTCTCAAGCCCGGATCGCCACGCAGTTCATTGCACTGCCACCTTACCACGATTTTCAAGAGGCGATAGTGTTGTTGAAAATCAACGTCGTCCATGTCAAACGCCGAAACTCCTCCCTCCGGGCGGCGTCGCCGTCGCCACACGAGGGTCACGTGACCTCACGGGGGTCATGTGATGTCACCGGGGTCAGTGACCTCACGGGGGTCGCGTGAGGTATTACAGCTGCGCTGTAATAGCTACGCCGACGGCGAAACACGAACAAAAGCGCTGCCCATTTTGGACGCTTCTCCTTATCTCGCGCCCAAGCCGCCAGTTTTCCCATCCTCGGCGGCTTCTGCCACCTCACAATGACGTCACCAAATTTCGTCGCAAGTTTCGAGAAAAGCCGCTCTCCGACCGCCTCAAACTCTCCGTTGTGACGTCACGACCTGGCGAGTGACTGCGCGCGTTGTCACGCACGGCGCCGTCCCATCGCGGTGGGTGGCGAGTTCGGCGGAGAACTCGCCTTGATCTCTCCGTACCGAGCTGAGTCCCCCAAGGAGCCGATGAGGCATTGACTGGCGGCACCGGTCAACCGCTGTGATTGATTCCCAACGGCGTTGATATTTGTAAAAGTCAGTGTGAAACACTGATTCTTACTATCGAGGTTTTTAGAGCGCAGCTCTTAGGCGCCTGTTTGCGGCTAGGCGGCGTCGGCGTCGCCGTCGCCGTCGGCATCGCCGTCGGCGTAACCGCGCGGTGCATGATGGGTAAATTTCCCCGCTAACTTTAGCGGAAAATTTTCCCCGCTAAATTAGCGGAAAACTTTTCCCGCTAAATCTAGCGGAAAATTTTCCCTGCTAAATTTAGCGAAAAATTTTCCCCGCTAAATTTAGCGGAAAAAATTTCTCCGCCCCCCACCCCTCGAGGTCGCGTGACCCCCGGCCACGTGACCCCCTCTGAGGTCATGTGACCCCCTAACTCACGTGAGCCCCTCCCCTCGTGCCTTCCCCTCCTCCTCAAGAGCTGCGCTCTAATTCGGCGTTACAGAGAGTTGTAAACGGCTTTCATTTTTGTTTCTTTTTTTAATAATATAATAAGGTTCAATAAATATTTGCTGAAACATCAGATCACTTCTAAATTCCGAATATAAATGTCTGAGTTAGATATTCGTGCGCTTAGCATTTTCTTTGCCTGTGATCAGACATTTCTAATAAGTTGTTGTAATGCATAACCCCATGATCCTATAGTAAATTTCTAAAAGTCTGATTATTCGGTACGCGAAGTTACATCGCTCATGTTTGCGTTATTTGAAGTTGATTGAATATATTTCTTCCATTCTGCGTCAACGTTTTAGGGTGATTTCGTCGAGGATACTGGATGTCTACTAAGGACCACCACCAAATACTGTTGTTGCTGCTACCTTGGACTCATCTCGTGGCAGTTCTTAAATCTGTTTACTGTAGGTAAGCGTAGTGAGATATTTTATTTTAATTTTCTTGTTCGCATTTGGGCACTTTAAATGGTGCTCTTGATTTTTATCTTTTCGTTGTGTGTGTTGTGTTCGTTCACTTCCGAAAGAAAATTGAGGATATACACGAGTAAGACACACAGGCGCTTGGTGTGTCTTTTCGGGGTGTGCTTTTCTGTGTTTTCGTCCTTGTGTGCTGTTTTTTTTTTCATGTCAAAATAAAGCATATATTCAATTTTATTCTGGCAAAACAAAACAAAACAAAAAAAAACTTCGGCAAAATATTTACCTATTTTCCGAAGTTCGGCATTCGGCAGTTGGTGCTGGCGGTCATGGGAGTCGGCTGTGTTACTGAGTAGCTTGTAGCAACTGACCTGCTAGAGTAGTTGTACCCCTTGACTAAGATTTGTTAGTCACCTAAGTAAATCGGGGTGGCAAATTTAAACATGGCCGGTGAATACAAAGTGCTTACTAATTTACGATTACCGCCCGCCTTGTGATAACTTTTGTGAATGGTGTAGTTAGTCAACAGTTAAATTGGTCCCGTCTGGTTAGTATTGTTGATGCTGTTCAACGCTGGCATCAGTGGCCCATCAAATGCTCCACATGGGTCTTAGAAAAATCAAATATTTCTTCAAAGTTGCTTTAAATTGGGGATGATAGGTTTCAATTTCACATCACATGTTCATCACATTTCTTTGGTTCCAGGCAGGCAGTGCAATCTACCCGGTATTTCAGCCTATGTTGCAGTGTTTCAGCCTATGTTTCACAGGGCAGTGCGTGGCTGTCTCGTTATTTTTGGGGACAATTTGGGCAGTGTAGTACGATAGCTCAACCTGGGTCTTGCGAAATAGTGCTCTGATCTATAGCTGTGAAAAAGGCAACCTGTTAGCCTCCTAAATAATACACTTACAGCAATCCCCTCCCAAACAAGGGGTTCCCAAAACCAAAAGAAATGAAAATTGCCTTTTCAAAAGTTGCAGATTTCTCCAAACATTTCCAAAATTTAATCCCCCTCGCAGTACTTCCCTGTTAAATTTAGTGGGAAAATCTCCCGCTAAATTTAGCGGAACATTTTTCCCGCTAAATTTTGCGGGAAATTTAGCGCAAATTTTCCGCTAAATGGGAGGGGAGCAGGAGAGGAACAGAGGCATACCCTCCCCTTACCTGCCATCCTCCTCCTCAAGAGATGAGCTCCAATTCGGCATTATACAGAGAATCGTAAACGTCTTTCATTTTTTAAAAACACACACCATCCTAATTCCAAAGCCAGAAGACAGTAAAACTACGTTGTGTTACTATCGGCCGATTACATTATGTAATAAGGGTTATGAGAGGTTCACGAAAATTTTCACGAGAAGGCTTCAACATGTAATTTGTCAAATATTCGGGGCACACCAAACGTGTGGCATAAAAGGAAGAACAATACAGTAAAATATTCATATTGCAAGAAGTGTTTTGGAATGTTGCTCAGATGAAACGGAACAGGTTGCCATGCTACAGATAGATCTCGACAAAGCATTTGATAGAGTTAATCACTCGAGATGCTTTGGCAGGTGTTGACACATGTTGGAGTGCGAAAAGTTAGTTCTGATGGAGTCAGAATGGCCTATAGAAGATGCTCAACGAAGCTTCTTGTAAACCATAATCTGACTACACGTATCCCAATGTTGTCTTTTGTCCGACAAGGATGCTTACTCTCACCAAAATTATTTGCCCTCTATCTGGAAACTTTTTGTTTGAGCATCGCTAAAAGTGAGAATGTCCGCGGTTATAGATTAAACACTGTAGAAGTTAAAGTCCCAGCGTACGCTGTTGACATTGCGATATTTTATTAGGACAAAAAAAGTGTATCTGAAGTAGTTGTTTTAACCAAGAACTTTTGCAAAGAAACTGGAGCTGCAGTGAACTGGATAAAATGCACTGGGTATTGGCATAGTCCATGCAAACGAAGCCCTTAGAATATGAAGGCATCGATTGGAGTGAGGAACCTTGTAAATATCTCGGTGTACCACTCCACCAATTTCACAACAGCACGTCTTGCTGGCCTAATGTTACTAACAAACTGAAAAAAAAGGAAGAAAAGAAAACGTGCGTTTTGATGGTTTGTTTGTGATATGTAAATGTTTGCAAGAGGCTTGCAACGTTTTTCTGATCGCGAAGATTATGTATGTGCTGCAAGTCCTACATCGTGCCCACGTGAATGTTAAAAGAATTCACAGAGTTTGTGCTTTGTTCATTTGGAAGTCCGGATCAAAGCCGATGAGACTAAATAACCTTTTTTTTTTTTTGACGCATTTCACTTGGTGGCATCGACTTACCACACCTTTATGTTAAAAAACTTGTGTCGCGGTTTTTCTTTCAACGGGATCAGGAACGACCTCATCAATAGTGACAGATGGGCCAGTTGGTACATGATCTCTTTTGACAAAATGCGCCGCAAGACAGGGACAGAGTAAGAGAAGCAACACGACACAGAAACAAACATTTGTGCGTTCGATGATACAAACTAAATTAGCTTGTCACTTTCCATTATTTCTGGTCTCATCCGTTAATTTGAAACCTATGATAACCGCAGGTTTTCTAAGGCCCGCTTCAGACGTGGCAATTTCGCCCAGCAACTTGACGTCGCGACACCAGCAACACGGGCCGCCCGCGTTCAAACGCAGCTACCGAATTGCTACGACTTGCCATCATCATCATTTAATTTGATTTTTCGCGCACTTTTTAGACGCACTGCTACGCGCTCAAATCGTGTTTTTTTTATATTTTTGAATGGCGTTGAGAATACTAACTCATATTTCTGAAAAGTATTATTTCTGGGGGTGTGCGAATATTGAAATTTTCGAATACGAATCGAATACGAATAAGACAAAAAATGGGCTTCGAATATCGAATCGAATATCGAATATGTGAGCAGAACGTAAGGGCGCAAGTGAGCTGGTGTATATCAAACATTTTAGTGAAAAACCCGAGACTGAGGTATTGACAGACGACGACAAGGAAGAGAAGGTGAACGTCTCAAGTTCTCCTTCTCTTCCTTGTCGTCGTCTGTCATTACCCCAGTCTCGGGTTTTTCACTAAAATATCGAATATGTGTCTATACTTCGTTTCACCTTATGTGCGAGCGAAGGCAAAGCTGGAAGCGCGAGCACGAAAGCTCCGTGCGTTCAGGCTTTGCTCGAGCGCGCGAGCTGGGCAGAAACGCAAAAAGCGCTGGTCTCGCGCTTCTAGCTTTGGCTTCGCTCGCAGATAAAATGAAACGAAGTATAGTAATAAAAAATTGCAAAACAAGAGGTAACAGCAGGTTTTTTGCCTTTTTAAAATAAATCAATGCAACGGCATTTTACTGGACTGCAACAGGCTGAAGATACTTCTAGTAATGCACTCATTACAAATTATCGTGTAGGAAAATTAACTGCTCAACGTGTTCAGAAAGTAAGCGCTCCCTATACGCGCCGTGACGACATTTCCGCCAGCAGAAAGACCCTTTCACTCGGGAAACCTGCGAAATTTCACTAAAGTTCGAAGAGGTTCGACTTATGGACAGTGTTGCCCGGCTGCTACACGAATATTTCGAATTTTGGGAAACAAAAAATTTAGAAGGTACTTTATTTTATATTTCATAAAATGGTTACCAATGTTTACACTATATAAAAGCGAAAATATGCACTTTTAACGCTTTCATTAGTTAATAATGTGAACCACTGATGCCAATAAACCCAACAAATATTGCACTTTTCCTTCGCCAAATGGAGTCAACTAGCTTTTTTTTTAATTTTAGCGCATGCGCACAAAAAGTCAAACTTCAGTCGAGCCTTTGTCGAACATAACGTTGAAGGTTTGAAAAAGTAGAACTTGGTCGAACTCGACCTTGGCCGGTTCGCGACATCCCTATAGTTTTGACTGCGCGGGAGTGGCAAAAGTTGTTGTCCATGGCGATGCAATGTTCTGCTCACACCTAGCATTTTTTTTTTTTTTTACTTTTCAAAGATTTATATTAGATAACACTCTCGAGATTTATTTTATATTTATATTTCACTCTCGAGCTTTATTTTATTGTATCAATCTAAAGAACGCGCAATTACGTCACATATTGCTATAAAAGTGCCACAAACACAACAAAGGCCCCGAAATGCAGCAGCAGTTCCCCCCCTCTATATGGAGCTAAAACAAGTCCGACTTCAGGGCGCTGCCATCTTGCTCGGCTGGGGTGCGCTTGGGCGAGTCATAATCCGATTACGAAGCCTTGCTAAGGCGTCGTAATCGGATTATGGCTCGCCCAAGAGCGCACCCCACTGAGGAAGATGGCGGCGCCCTAACCGGACTTGCAAACGTGTGCCCCAATTTTAGTTCCGCCTGGATCTAAGATTGGGGCACCAGTTTGTATCCCGTTTGGAACTGCGCATTTCCAGGCTGGATACAAACTGGTGCCCCAATTTCGGGTCCAGGCGGAACCGGCATTTTTCATTCCGGCCTGTATCTGACGTTTTCGTACGGGCCGAGATCCTGCTGCTGAGACCCGGACGCGGCGGGAAGGAGAAACCGAACATCGAACTCTTCGCGCAAGGGCACCGCATCCCCAAGGTCGAGAACATCAGGGTTCTAGGACTGTGCATACAGGCAGACGGAAAGAACAGGGAGATGATCCAGGCTCTGGGAGGGACGGCCTATCAGGTCGCCCGGCTCATCACCAGGATCTCCAACAGGAACTATGGGATGAAGAAAAGCCCGCATAGTTTGCACGGGCGCGTGCAAACTATGCGAACTAGGCCGTCATTCCTTTCATCTCTGAGGACACTTTTAATTCTTTTTTCGATGCGAATACGCATGAAGTCGTCCTGTTTAGCGGTAGACTGCTCCACACCAATACATGCGACTTAAAGTTAACTTTTTTTTGTATTGAAAGTTTCGTGTTTTTCTAGAGGAAACTGTGCCTTGGGCAATATTTTTCAGGCGTTTCAAAAAGCTCAAATCGGTTTCAGATAGCATGGACTTCAAGCACAGTTGACGGATGTTGCTCTATTAATGAGGATTTGTTCAACCCTAGCGGAATAACTGCATTGACTTTCTCAAAACTACCCGCCGAGCTTTTGGGCACTGAACAAAATGTTTACCTCGGCTGTGACAAAAGAAAAAAAAGAAAAAAGAAAAAGAAAAAGAGTTTGTGAAATGAAGTTGGCACCGTCCGTGTTCTCCATTCAACGTCTGCAACGTAAGTTTTCGCCGCCGCCGACATCGAAGTTTTAGCCCCTGCGATGAACCTATAAGTCGAGCGCCACGTTCGGATGTAATCGAACATGGCGTTCGACAAAAAGAGAGCGAAATCCCGTCTCTGTGAGTGTTGAGCAAACAGACACGTCGTCCGTGTCTGTTGTGTTTTCTATTCTACATGACCGTGCTTTAAATATGCAAGAATATTATATCAACAAACTCTCCCGTTTAGTTTTAGAGGTGTTTTACAAACCTCGTTTACCGACGCGAGATCAAGTACATAGAAATCACTGCAAAGCAATGAGATTGTTTTCTGGCTTTCCAAAGTATTTAATTATAATGCAAATGTGCAAGCGAGCTGGACAAGAATGACGAAAATAATCCCTGGAGAAGGGGAACAAGAGGGACAGGACAAAAACAAATCTCCAAACACAGCTAGGTGACTGGTGCGCGACCGAAAAAATCCGCCTGGTCCGGGTATCGAAGCCGGGACCTCTCCATTACAGGTGGAGAGGTCCCGGGTTCGAACCCGAGACCTCCAGAAAGTATTTTCGTCTTTCCAAAGTAATTTTTTTTTAATCTATGAAATTAAAATTAGGGCTCTGTGGTATTTTCAGCTTTTGTTGTTTACTTTTAACCCTACACATCTTAAATTATGGTCGGTGGCGTAGATTATTAAAACTGTTTCGTCCGCATACATTGAGCGGCTTGCGCATCTAGCGGAAGCAACGGCGACGCCTCCGCTGGATTCTGTGGTCCTGATTTTTCGGCTCAGAAAAGGTCGTGGCACGAACTTCTAACACACTTTTAGTAGGGAAATAGACGTCGCATGGGCATAACTTTTCAATTTCTGGAATGCTAAGATCCCGTAGAATGAGTTATCACCAATAACAGACGATCACAGAAGACGTCTTTAGTGCACATTTGAAGGGACACTGAGAGAATATTTATGCTCGCCAAGGTTTTTATTTGTACATGACACATAGAGAGCCCAACTACCCAGAACACAATTTGCGGCTCGAAATTCGTTTTCTTTCAGCCCGAAAACCACCGATCGAGAACTGGCCGGTTTGAATCGCACTCACTTTCTTCTCCGTGGTCAGATGCCGCTTTCTGTGGTTTAGAGACAACCATCAAATAGAATCAAAGTCAAGGGTCATCGGAAGAGCACACTCAATATTAAGAATAGAAAAGAAATATGAACCCAAACAAACAAACAAATTAGTCGTTAGATGTTTATACAGCAGGAGTTTACTTTGCCAGAACATGGCGACATTGTTACCCACTGTAGATGAGCAATTTAGCCAGTGCAGTACAACCGCTAGCCTGGGGTCTTTAACGTGCACCACGGAGTAGTGATACACGACCGCACGCCGGTACGATGCTCATCCAGATCGAAACGGGCAGGGGTGGGGATTGAGCCCAGGATCCCTGGGTTCTGCAGCGCGAGCTTTCGCTCCACGGGCTCCGAGCTGGTGTGCGCTAGCCCACTCGGCCACCGATCCCCCCAAATATGAACCCATTTTGGTGGCTTCTAAAAGCCGAAAACATGTTGATTGAAGAAAAAAAAAAAGTTGCACGGCCACGTGATTTTCGGAAACTTTCTCCTCCTCTAAATTTCCTCTTCCTCCCCAGTCCAGTTTCGGTTTCGGTTCCGAGCAGTTGCGTTTTTTGACTTTATTAAAAATATACGTGACGCTTTAGTAAAAGATCGATTGGGTAGTTTTCTAACACCATAATAAACCGCCTGGCAAAGAAAAAAAAAATTGGGGGGTTGCTTGTGTTTTTTTAAAAGTAAAGCAAAAAGCAACGTGAGAAAATATCAGTCACGGTATCAATACTGTGATACCGCAATGAATCTCAATAGCGAATATATTCGACTGAAGAAATTGCACTCTCACCCTGTCTTCTGACGTAACAAGAAAGCGACAGTATGAAATACACTCTCTGGTACCACCACAGATCAAAAGTTATAAACAAAATGTTTAGGTCTTTTTTTTTTTATTAATTACAAATATGGCATACGCTTAGAATTTAAATTTTTATTTGTTTAGAAACAAAAATGAATCATCCTATAGCTTTAGAGAGAACTTTTCTTTAATGTGATATCCCAGAAAATATTTAAACCTACGAACGAAGAAAGTGAGACAGGGGAAAACGTAAAGTAACAAGCAAGTATGCATCAAAATGCTGGGTATGAAGTGAACCGAGACAACCACACACCGCCGCACCAGTACACATGCGCACACGTGGACAAACCCTGTGATGGACGATCATGTGCAGCTGATCTCAACACAGCAGAAATGAACGTGTATTCCTGCCATGTATGCTCAGCACTGTTCAGACGCGCGGAAGATGCATCTCAGAGCTCTGGGTGACACTCGCTTGGTCCAACGACGTTTTAGCGAACCAAGTCCCTCCTCCGACTTTTTATCGATACACTTAGCGAATTCAGCCGCCGCAAAGCGGCGTGTACAGGTGAGCCAAGTGAGTTGAGAATGTTTGTAAAAGCGTCGTTCGCTAAAACTTCATTCGCTCATTTCATATCCACGGAGTTCGACTCCTTTGTGGTATGTCACGCACAGAGAAGGATCACGGCGCCGATTGGTTCATCCGATGATAGCACAACGCGTGTCATGACTGAACCTGCTTTCATCTACTGCGAGGGATTGAGGCTGGTTCACTTCTCGCCGTCTAAACGAGTACTTAAAAAAAAAAAAAAGATTAATTAAGGAGTTACTTTTACTTTCCACTTTTCTCTCGCGCGCCCTTTCCTAGTGGATGCACGGAAGTTTTTTTAGAGCTGTGCCAACGCGGTACGCGAGAATTTGCAAACCTCTCGTCAGTTCTCCTTTACGTCAATGGAAGCGGCGTGGAGAGGGGACAAAACTGTTTGTGCACTGATGCCACTCGTTAAAGAAAACAACGATTTCGCGCAAAATAAATATGTAGCTTTTTTTTTAAAGCTTTTTTGTTTTGTTTTGTGCTTTTAGACAAACTAGGAGGTGTGTACCCCCCTTCCCCCTTAGGGTGTGGGTAGGGAAATCACTGGTCCGTCCTCGCTGGCGTCTGCTCGTCACCCCCTTCGACTGGATACGCTTGGGACGAACCGCGGACATGTCGTCACGTGATCAATCCGTACGCGGATCAGCCAGTCGTGTGAATCGGCCATTACCGTTTCGAAAACAGGCGTCAAAAGGCTCTGGGTCGGGAGTCCCCCGCTTTTTTAGTTGGCGGGCAAAAAACATCTCCGAAGCTCGCACGCGGCGTGCGCGCGGGCACGCGTTCCCCATTTGATCCAAGTTTGGCTCCCCCGCGCGGCGCTCTGGTTGGTCGTGACGTGCTGATCTACGTTATCTTATGACAGAGCAGCGTCGGTTCATGCCTCACGCTAGGGGACGAATAGGAGCGCCACGAGGCAGGCTGCGGCCAATGAGATGCTGAGCTGGAGAGTTTTCTCTCGCCACCCTCTCGTTCCCGTGCAAGGCCCGTAGGAACATGGCGGGTGAGCTCGGTGTTGTGTACGCCGTTCGGGCGGTTCTCTGTGGCGATGGCGCGACTCGTCGCTGGCTTCGAGCTCGCTAATTGCGAGCCTTTTCAACGCTGCCCGTTTTGCAGGGATGCCCGAAGACGGCGGCGGCGGTGGTGGCGGTTACGCCCAAGGCCCGCGTGAGTACGGTGGGGGCGCATGACGCTTCTTTGCTCCGGTGACCCTTCGCCGTATTCGTATTCGGCGGAGTGACTAGCGGGGGCTAGCGCGAGAGGCGGTCGCTCCACCTAGCTAAGCCTACTTGGGGTACCGGTTGGGCCTAGTGCCGTCTGCGAAGCTACGCGCGGCGCGCGCGGTGCTCGCCCGCGCGCCTCGCTGGAGCTGCTCCCCGAATGCCTGAGCTGGGCTTCGGCTGACCGTGCCGTCGTCTAGGTCGACTCGAGGTCGGCGCGCGGCATTTGGAGGGGTGAGGCGCCTCGTTCGATGTTGACAACCCGGGGGTCAATAAACACCGGGCTCTCTCCCCCGTTTTCTTTCTGTCCGTCCGACCCCCTCGCCCTTCGACTGCTGCGCTGTTTCGCGCGAACACTCGCTGGGTGACTGCCGTTCGTCGACTTCACCACGGTTCTGACACTGGACGTGTTCCTCGGCAGGCCTCCGTCGCCTGCTAATGGGTGAGAGTGCGGTGCCAGTTGGGTGTTATCGCGTCGTTGCTGAGTCTTGTTTCTTGGGCTCGTCGGGGAACGACAGTCAACTCGAGAAAGCCTTTGTGCTCCGGAGCGTCGGTGCTCGCAGTTGGCGATTCTCAGTGTGGGACCGGACCCCCAAAAACCGTAGCCCCCGCAAACCTTATTAGACCCTGGGTTGGCGGCGTGCTCATCGTGTCGCTCCAGCGGTCCTGTGGGCCACCCACGACCGTCGCCCTCTTAACGGTCGCGGTGGGGTCGCCTTGCAAGCGTTAACAAAGAGTTTGTCGTCCTGCGGGCTTGTCTGCTCTACGGCCCCGCGGTGATTGACAGCCGCTCCCCATTGTCTCTCTGGCGACGTCGGGACGCCAGCTTGAGGCCTGCTAGGCTCCGATCGTCCCCATCATTCCGGATCTTAACCCTAAACGTCCCCCGAGCCGTAGCCCGTGCGCAGCCCGACCCTTCGGAAGATTGCTTTGTCTTTCGCATTTGCGCGTGGAGTCTAGGGTTGGGACAGTCCGTTCGCCACTTAGCCGGTGCTTCCGCGGGGGGCGTCGGTTTTTGCCGCGTATCCGTTGCCGGCGACCTCTGAGGCTTTCCAGTGTAGGCCGTTTTCGCACGCGGGCCGCGTAAGTTGCCTGGAATGCGGCCGGAGCGCTCTGCGCGCCAAAGGAAGCTGCCGCCCCGGTGTCGGGCTGGAAGTGGCCCGGGGTGTCTGCCGGGAGAGCCGTCGCTAATCGAGTTACGTGCTTCCAAAGCGCGTCCCGATCGCTGGGCGGGCCTGGTATAGCCGTCTCCCGTTCACTGCGGCTACGCACCAGCTCGAACTCTTGCTTGGACACGAATATCGGCCTCTGCGAGTCTAGGGCTCCTCTGCCTACCAGAGTTCGTGGGACCTGGTCGCACGTACTCGGGAGGCGTGGCTGCCACGAGTGTCGGATGTGGTGTGTTTTGAGGGTTTGGAACGTGAGCTTTGCAATAATTTTTCCAGGGACGGGCGAAGCGGACTCCACAGTCACGCTGCAGCAAGAGGAGACTGACAACGGTGAGTGGCTGCTTTGCTCGCTTTTATTGCAGCAGCTGAGTGGGCGCCCGTTCTCGAGACGGTTCTTGCACCCGGCAGCCTCCCTTTTCGGTGCTCCTAGTCGGGCGCTGAGCCACGATGCCTGCCCACGCTAGGGGCCTGTTTGCGACTCGGTGGGGTTCCTGGCGCCTGACCAAACTCTCGAACCTCCCCAGCAGGGTTTCATGCAGTGGTGGAAGTGCAGTTACACTTCCAGCACAATGAGTTTCTCCCAGAAATCCTGTCTGCGACGGTTGCAAGCAATCTGTAGTTGTTATACCGACCCCCGCCTAAGGTTTTGATTTCCCCAGTTGCGGGACCTTGTTCGTTGCTGTCCCCACGCACGTGTCTAAGTGTAGTGTGTGCGACCAGTGGGGAAATCTTCTGTATGCTGCCCAAGAAACGGTGTGTGCTCTGCTCGGGTACCGGAAGGATTTTGTGTGGGAGGGAGTTCCCCTTTGGCAAAGCAGGAGCTTGGCATGTGGTTGTGCAGGGCTGGACGTGCATGGGTGTGTGCTTTGCATGACCTCCTTTGCCCCCTGTGCCGTTAACATGTGCATTAATTCGTGGTCGAAAGTTGGAGCCACTCTCCATCGTCCTTGGCAGATGCGGGGCGTGGCCTATTTGGCTTCTTGCTTTATTCTCTGCTAACGCTGCAATTCCACTGACTGATCTAATAAGTTTCTTGTTTTGTCAGTGGCTGTAGCCTCGCTTTGGTCCCTGCTGTGTCTTGTACTATTTCATGCCATGTGGTTTGGCCATGTGGACGGGTATGGACTGCCGTGAATGTGCTTGCTGCACCAGAACCTTATTTCTCGACTTCTTTTTTTGGGGCAGTTTTGATCGACTGCTTCCGATGGGAGCGGGTTTTGTTCTCAAGTACGCCGAGGGAGTCCTGTGCTTTCCTTTGTGGGCCGTTTCAATTGTGTATTACAGACAGTGACTGTGTGTGTCCTGCTAAGCTTTTTTGGGATTGTTTCTACTCTTGGTACTTTGGACTCCAACCCTGCAAACGAGGGTTGCAGTCTAAAGCAAAGCAGTATTTGACCGCCTTGTGAGATAAGAACAGGAGCCGGGGTGCGAGGGTGTGTCTTGAGATAATGTGCGAGGAATCTTCATTTGATTGAGTGGAGTTCTCCCAGGCAAGATGGAACCCTTCAAGGGCCCTGTGATAAGAGGCTTGCAATAGGGGCCTTTGCTTTGCGCCACTTGTCCTTGGTGGCTGCTCAGTGGTCAAAAGCTGCGTGTGTCTTAGTTTTTGCCAGGGTTTCTGAGTTTGCCCATAATTATATCTGCGAGGTACTCTTTTTCGTGATTGTGGCCCCTTAAAGGGATGGTGAACCGAAATTTGGATCTAAAAAAAACAATGCAGGAGATGTATGCGGGACGCTACATTCCCTACAACACTACTCGTAAGGCGATATCTCGAATGGACGGCCATAGTTTTGGAAAAAGAGGTCAAGTTTGAACCAGGCCGACGAGGCGCGTGACGTGAATACCTCGTTTCCTCCTCTCTTGGCTTCGCTCCCTCAAGGCAGCGAGGCGGAGAAGACGGGAGGCCGTTCCCCCTCCTTCTCGGAGAAACATGACGTAAACATTTCTGTCAAATGCGCCTCCTTTTTTTGAAAGATACGGTCATCCGTTCGTGATATCGCTGTATGAGTGATGTTTTGGTGTTTGTAGCATCCCTTTGCAAGCTTTTGCCATTGTGTTTTGTGGAATCCAGGTTTCGGTTCGCATCCCTTTAAGTTATCGCCCCTGAAGTTTCATATGTGGTCTATAGCCAATGAAGTACTTGGCTGTTTAGGACTGCAGTGCAAATTCAAGACCCCCAGGTAGTTAGTTGTTCTTATGTGTGGAGAAGCCTTCTTGAGATTGGTCTAAGAAGGAACTGTGAACAAACTATTTTTATCTAGAGGCGTTCTCAGGAACGGGATTTGAGAAACTTGTCTCGAAATAACATTTATTACTATCTTCAGAATTGTTTTTGTTTATTTATTACTTATTTATGATACGAGGCACTTTCATGTGCATTGTTTTTTTGGGTTATTTTATCAAAACATAAATTAAAAATTTGAGTTTTTTTCTCTTGCAAGCAAGAGCGTGTAAACACTACTCTGTGCAGTACCTTTCTTTTTGTATTGATAAATGTAGTAGTTTTTATTGCAACCTTTTTGCTGTGAACATAATGTGGAAGAAGCCGGAAATCACTTGTTTTTAAAGTTGCATTATACTCTGTACACGCATGTGGTATGATTAGTGCTTCACCCAGCACTTCGAAAAAGAATGCTAGGTCGAGCTGGCTCAATCCAGTGATGTGACTGCTGCACCAAAGTGCTTTCCTAGTTAACATCCTGCTACATTTTGCCAAAGAGTAATGAATCTGTGCCAACGTTGCACCAAAATGCAATTTCACTTTATTAACTAAAATGTACTAGCTAAGGCTCCGCTACATGGCCGGATCGTTATGGTACGCTTGTGTGAATTTTTAGAACTCAATTATTGCCTTAAATAATGTACTACTCAATTTAATATCTGTATCAAATACTGACACTACTCGGGTCGCACAATATTTCTCATGTTTGTGGTCTGTTCTGGTGGGTTGGGTACCTTCGTTGAGTGTGCTTCTACCCACACACTGGTGCATTGCAGTAAAGCGAGAAATGTGGAGTAGGCATAACAATTTTGCATATCTTGCTTTGCCGCAGTGCAGCCACATGCTAAGGGAAAGTACTCTTTTAGAGCAGGCTTTGTGCACACAAGCGTTAGGTATACCGAAAAACGAACGAAATAGGTAAGTGTTAATGTAACAACTCCACCGCGCAGTACAAAGTCCTGAATGAGACTGCGGCTAGTATATATGATAAACTGCAGTATTCTCACGAGTTTATTTTTCAAACTAGATTTAGCAACAATACTTGTGTATTGCAGGGAGATTCATATGGACAGGATGGCCCGAAATATATGGTCCCACAGGGTGTCCCAAAATCATGGTCCCACTTTCAAAGTTCTCCCAATAAGACATAGCATGGAATATTTCGTAACAGTGTTTATTCTCAATCAAGACCAAGTGCAATCAGTGGATTAAATGAGGAACTGCACAGGAGGGCCTCCTTTTGCCTTCACACAGTCCTTCAGATGCTTATTCAAAGAGTCCATGGTGGCCCGCATGTAGTCGTCTAATTCCTCCTGTGCCTTCGTCGGGAGTCCTACGAAGGCGTGGGAGGAGCAATAAACGAAACTCGGAACTACTTTCAATCTGTCTGAGTCAAAAGCAGTCCAACTGTACGTAAGGTAGCAGTAGCAAAAGACAACCAAACTGCAGCCTGTCTCAATTTAAAACTCGTTCGCTTTCTCTTTTGAGGAGGTGCTCGTGTGACGGGGGGGGGGGTAGGTAGAGGAGGAGCCGCAGGCGCTTTTCACACGCTAAGAGCCGCATGTGGCTCGCGAGCCGCAGCTTGGCCACCCCTGGTGTATACAGTGATTCCTCATTACTATGGACACCTCCGTTCCCCTCACGAGCGTCCATTATGCGAATTGTTCATAATAACGAGACCAAAATACACAAGTTCAGCCAGTTCGTCCTTGAACATGTCATATAATGGGATGTCATATAATGGGGTATTCCTATTAACGAGGCAAGACTGTACCTGACAGAAGCTGGCGGGTGTTGCATATGGTGGCATATGGTGGTGATTGGCGGAGACTGCGTATGTACCCCAAAGCAAGTCTGCCACCAAGAATTGCCTTCAAGCGTTTAAGGTGTCTAATACATAAATAACTTATCTGCCATAGTAGGCTTTTTCGTTCTTGGCTGTTGTATTCTATGAAATTGAGGAGTAAACATTTGCTGTTTTTCAAACTGGGCACGGAGAAGAGTCCCGTTTTTTTCCACCAAGGTCATTACTTGGGAGTTTCCAGGTATATCCTTTACTTGGAAGTGAACAAAATGCTGGCTTCCTTGCCTATAAAGAGGGTTTGCATAGCTAAGCGCTGTTCTTTTACTCAAGCTAGTTTGGCTTGGTGTTTCTGAGTGAAATTAGGAGAGTCCTTTCAAAATTGTCTGCGTGTTAGTACATCTGCTAATTTTTAGTTCTACAAAAGCTTTTGAAGGCCTGGTAAAGTAATTTTCGAGCCTGTTATGTTAACTTGTGCATTACTTGAAAGTTGGTTATATGGGAACTTGGAGACAAGGGGTTTAATTCTAGCAGCACACTTCATATTCTAGGCAACCCATTCCATTTAAATGGGTTGTGATACATTTTTATAAAATTCTAATCTAATTGCATATTTGAAATCCTGGTCCTTTTATATAACCTATATACATTTGTTTGGTCGTCTAGATTCATCTCCAAGCTTAAAATAAAATACAATTTTGGCTTTCCGTGGACACCCTTCAGTTCTTCAAATGCGTCACTGTACCTAGCCAATAGGAAATGTTTGTTGTCCTCACACCACGGCCACATGGACCAGACTTGATAAGCGAAGTCTTGTATTGCGCCAGCTGTGGTGCCATGATGTCACACATTCAAGTCAATGGGTGACATGAGACGCCTGATATTTTGCTCAAATATTAGTAAGGTGACCGACCTTTTTGAGCTCCAGCGTCGCCTATTTCATTGCTGTCGGCTTTTAGGTTTAGAGTTGTACGCCGTATGCGGCACAGTATGTTGTGCTATACAGAAGTGAACCGTTTGCAACTTTG
Organism: Ixodes ricinus; assembly: GCA_037355805.1. Lineage (NCBI taxonomy): Eukaryota > Metazoa > Arthropoda > Arachnida > Ixodida > Ixodidae > Ixodes > Ixodes ricinus. The sequence goes on along the minus strand of JAZHYW010026570.1, from coordinate 140,042 downwards.
ATCGGTTGAGCTGCGTCTCGAGACAACCGTCGAATGACAAGTCGCGAATGTATCGTCGCTTTGGCTCGATAAATGCTTTTCAGCTAGCAGAAAGAGGACAAAGAGGCTGGAGATCGAAGTGAAATGAGTTGCCTTTGCTTACTTGAGGAGCGGCATGTCAGGTCTCAGGAAGATTGGAGTACAGTTGAATTTTGATTTAAGCAAGTAGTTTTTTAGCCTGAAACCTTTGTTAAATCGTGAATTTTGTTGGATTGAGATTTCTATTTATTAGTGTTGCGATTAATCTCGCAGGTTTCCAAAACAGTTGCCTTACATTTCCTTGCACAATTGCCTTGCAAATTAGCATTTACAAATAAGATTCCCGCACATACTGCAGCGGAAATACAAGAATAAAGTTCAAAACCCTGATTTTGTATGGTTATGGGAGCAGTGCCTAGCACTGGGAAAGCGTGCAGTCGAAAAAGCCAAACAAAACCTTTGCACCACCCACGACGTGGGCCACGCCTAGTGCTCCTAGTGCTCGTACAGCCAACAGATGGCGCCATGCGTAAAAACTAAATTGTAGCAAAAATTGCTACTATCATTTGTTTATGCCCACACGTGGTTAGGTCACCTACAGTCTCACATGACTCCCAGCTTTGCGGGCTTTGAGGCAACGAAAGTTGATCAAGCGAGCGCAACTAGAAGCCTGCCAAGCATGCTGGAATGGCTACAGCTGTTTGGGCAACCCTGACAATGCCCCCAAGGCGAAGTGTTAGAATTGTGATCCATCGGTCTAGACCTCATTACAAAGATATAAGGTAGGTATAAAGTCGTGGAGCGCACCGACATTACAAAGTCATTACAAAGTTGATTCATAAATGAAACTATATATTTGAGGAGTCCACAGAGTTCAGGGTGCGATCACAAAGTCAATCAGTTGCCTCTGGTGTTTCTTCCAAAGCGTTGACGTCGCATGGTGTTCGTAAGTCAGCTAAGCTGTTAACGCCATCAATGGCATCCATCACATTTTTTGACGTAGGTATGTGCACTGGTGCCTCCGGCTCTTTTCTTCGTGCATGCGTTTCTTGGTGACACTTCCAATGATGGCACCGTCGTCCAGTTCTCGCCTTGTGATGACACGATCATCACTACAGATATAGTCCTCAAGAATTAGGTTGCTTGGCACCAGAGTTTGCTTGCAAAACTGCTGCAAGGAGTTGGCAATGTCCGCTGCTGGTCCCGCAGGCTTTCACTGCCATCTTCATCATTGCATTCCATTTTTTTATAAAAAAAACAACAAAAACACTTCTTTGATACCAGCTTTTCTAAGGCAATTTGCAATTATGTCTTTCGTGGTTAAGTTCCATGATGGCAGAGAGTATCATGGAACTCAACCATGAAAGCATCTTCAGGGCCATAAAGACCTTGATCTTTGTGTCTTTCTTGAGTTGCATGTTCAGTAAAAGTTTTTAAGTCATCCGCTTGCGATAGGAGCACTTGACACTGTTCAGCCCTCGTCCAGTGGTTGGATAAGTGGTTTTTAGGAAGAATTGAAGTTCGCCAGGACCCGAACATGATGGGCGAAACGATTTTCCAAAAGCAGGCAGAGCGTCCTCTTGATCTTTGCGCAGTCCTCATTGAGATCTGTCAGCCAGTCACTAAATAAGGCTCATATCATCCATGCCTCTGTATTTGACACCTACTTTACATGCATTTGCTTGCCACCTTTGAAACACGATTGCCTCTCACTTGTGCCAATCACCACTGGGACACATTTGCTGCCTCCATTCCTGTTTGCACAGAGCAGCGCCTCGAGTTGTTGTTTGGACTGTTTACCGCCATTGCACTTTTTTTTTTTTTTTAAGGTCAGGGTGGAGGAAAAGGGCTGTCCCGTCGGTGTCGTTGATATCGGCGATGATGTAACGCGGCCAAATATTTGGGATCCCATCGCGTAGCCAGTTAGCAGCTCTGGTTGCGTTCACCGCTGCTGACTCGCCCACCTTGCCGGCGATGCTGTGGCACCCTTTGAAGTGTTGTAACCATCCGGGTTTAAAGTCATCACATGCAAGTGAACGCTTTCTGTTGAACCAGCTCTACTAACGGCATGTTCTTAGCCTGCAGGTACATAAACCAGGTCAAAAGGGCTTTCTTCATGTCAACCTTTTGGTTTTTCTTTTTTTTTTTGTGGGGAACTCTCGAAAATCGTCATTTTTGCAATCTTTTTATACTTCTCAGCACTATTCGTCACTTCAGCTATTATTTTTGATTTTATGTCAAGCGACTGGACTTTCCTTTTGCGCAGTGCACCACTCATTGTTCCAAGTAAAGCACATCACATCGAGGCACGAAGAGATTTTTTGAGATGGCAGATGCAGTACACAAGCAGGAGCTTTGTTCGTTGAGTGTATGCATACATTTGTTAGCCAGTAGTTACTGCAGACTCCCCCCCCCCTTTTTTTTTCCTATCATTATTATCATCGGCGGTACTTGCTTTATTTTCTATAAAGATATCTACACTTTTAGGCGATCAAATTTATTTCTGTTAAATATTTTGTTTTTGCTTCTCTTGGAGGCTGCCGATGTGTATACGCGACTTTTAAAGAATTGAATAAATAAAAAATGTGGCGCATAAGTACTTCGTTAAACATGAAGGAAAATTCATGGTCTTTAAGGAAATGAAAAAAGTGGTGTTAAATAGCAAATTTCGTTAAATCGGACTTTGTTAGAGAGGGTTTAACCGGAAAGGAAATTGAAAGGAAAACCACAATGTCCTAGGACTACATCTGCGAAAATGGTGTATATGGGGTATTCACGGGGGAAATCGGGATTTCTCCACGCACCGAATCTGGGCAAACGTTAGGTTTTGCGATGTGCAAAAGCCTCGCGCTCGTCTCGGATGCGCCGCGGGAGAAACCTGGATTTCTCCCCGTGTAATACCTTACCCCATGAAGCGCTCATACCGCATGTCCGATGACCGGAAGCCTGGCGCATCCCTTCCTGCTACTGACTTCACCAGTTCGGTCTTTTGGGGTCATATTTTTTTATTGCTTTACTTTGTTTTATTGCATTTCTGACCGCACAGTCACGTTGACCAACGAACACCAATAGAAAACTCATTCTTTTTATAATTTCAATATTAAATAAGGTTGAGTATCTGTTCGACATTTTTACAAAGTTACTGTGACGTTCTATGGTGATACTGCACAAGAGCATCGCACGGTCGTTTCAGACAATTTAAGAAACACAAATTTGAAATGTGGATAAAATATCTTTAATATAATGGAAAAAAAAGGAAAAAAAACAGGCAGATATTATTTCTTCATGGTCCCTTAAAAAGAATAGGCTGGAATTTGATTTCTTCCTGTAATTCAGAATGAAACCTTTGTATTTTCAATGGATAGTTAAATTTTCGTTGTCAGTGCCCCACTGGTAAGCACTCTAAAGCAGACACATACAAATGATAAAAGGAGTAAGGTTATCAAATATTGTCGGAAGTAGTTTGAGTTGAGTAGGAATGACAATCATGATGTAATTGAGTGTATTACTAACTACTGCAAAAAGTTGCTATGCTCCGTTTCACTGTGAGCGAAGCCAATGCTACAAGCACGAGCACGTTGCCATGAACAAAGCTTCACGAGCGTGCATTCGTAATAATGGGCCTGCTTGGGGCATTGCCCTCGCTTTTGTAGTTTCTCTTTTGCTCGCGCTTATGATGAAGCAGAGTAGAGTTACTTGTCATGGGCTGTTGTGATGGCAAAGGCAGGAGTTTTTGCCCGTTCATGACTACCATATTTTTTGGTCTGCGAGTCTCACCCAAATAAACGCAGTGTTCACGAAAAAAGTTGCTACAGTCAAATCTCGATATAACGAGTTTGACGGGACTGCTAAAAATCGTTCATTATTTTCAAATATCGCACAGTGAAAAGCTCGTAGATTGACATAACCTACCTCTGCAACGAGATGGTAATCGGTCGTTTCCGAACAAAAAGCATTACATGCGATAGAACGCTGCATATTTATTAGAATAAATCTGTAGTGTTTTCCTGGTAGGTGCAGCACAAACACTGCAGGATGTATGATTGATCACATCACTAGAGCTTCCGAGGAACATGCACAATTTGCCGATGGCACTTGGGACATTGGAGGTGGAGACGGATTCCTCCTGTCCATCTGCGAGTGCTGCGTCCGTGCCTTCATTGTTCTGGGTGTCCTCGGCTCTTCAGTCTTCCATTTTGCGGACATTGTTTAGAATGTCGAGTCGGTTGTCAACTCTGTCGACGTCTGCACTACATCGTCGCAAATGCGCTTAATCTCCTAACCCCACCGAAGGGTCCACACCAAGCTTCTCGGTAACTTTGCTCAGCGCTTGGGTTGCTTTCGTCTGGGTACTCGCCACCCTCTGGTTGGACTGGCGTTTTCAGAAGAGGAACTTGTCAGAAAATCAAACCAAAGCTGGTGGCACAAGGAAGTTAACCAAAGTTAACGAGTACGAGATGAGACCTAGGCCTAGGGGCCTAGTGTGCATTGCCGCTGGCCATTGTTTGCTGATGATGATAGTTGTCAGTCTCGAGGCCGCCTAGCGACAGAAGCCGCAAAGTAGCAGGAGCACAAGCAATCTTTCATTAATTTTTTTTAGGAAATAAGTTTATAATATTGAGGTGTTTACTACATACAAGAGCGATTGAACTACATGCATTTTCTGAAATATTTGGTATTTCTATATTCATCCTACTGAAGTATTTTTATATTCAATCAAAAAAAATCTGGAGACTGGAAATTTCTGTAAATCTGAAAAATTGGTTGATCTGACATTCGCAATAACGACATTTGTCTGTATTCGCGGTGAAGCTCGCTAGGTAGTGCATGTGTTCCGTTTTCCTCACTATGGGTAGTGCATGTGCATAGAAGCTTGGCATTGCACGTGCTTGCACCAGCAGATGAAGTTGAAGTATCTTTACTCTGGGTTGTGAAAAACTTCCACCAGAGGGCGATACCCAAACTTCTCGCTGCGAATACAAGTCACTTAGAGGAAGATGGGGCACTTCTACATTTGAGAAAAAACGCTTGAATTGCGTTCATATGGCCTTTAGAATAACAGATATCATAATTATATTTCAATGCGACGACGCTGGAGAGCCATAAGAGCGGTTTCAGAATAGGGCTGAAGCCCCGCCTCCCTAGCCTTGGGCAGCCAAAAGATCCGTTGATGACGTCGCATACAGCGGCTTTCTTTTGCATTTTCTCGCGTTTAAGAATACTTGCGCAGCAAATTGTTTGAGTATTCGAGTTCACGGGGTAAAAATACACTAGCATTCACTTCTAATCTTTTTCGAAAGCTCCTTAGCTTCACTTTAGTTGTATGGTTGGCGGGCCGCTGCAGCAGTGAACCAATAGACCCTTTCGACAAGGGCGCTGCCATCTTGAATTGTCGTCCCTTCCAGTATGGGCGAAAACATAGTTTTGTTGTCGCCACGAGAATAAGACATTTAGGATATAAGCGGAATTGTCACACATTCTCGTTTTGCCTCCCCTCTTTTTTTTTTTTTTTTTACTGTTTGCAGGTTGAAGCTTTTATTTTTTTCTTCGCCCATACTGGATACGCCTATTAGGTGGCTGGGGATGAGAGTATACGGAAAAGGTCTGTAGTGGATATTGACTGGATGCAATATTTGAGTGCACTGGTCGCTGAGCATCTCGGAATGAGCTCAGACTTATAGGTTTCCAAGATCGGCACTTTTGATGGTGTAGAATGCACATTCAGTGATGTGATTGCTGCGCCAAAGGGCTTACCCTGGTACATTTCGCCAGAATATGAAGAAATTGCACTGAAACTTAATTTTACTTCACTCATACTCAAAATATAATAGCTCAGGCACCACAACATGACCGGACTGTCACTGTAGGCTTCTGCGAATTTTCAGAACTTTCGATTATTGCCTTTTACTAACTTACTATTTGATCTCTCTATCAAACGCTGACAGTACTGCGAAGTTTTGCAATATTTATTATGTTCGAGGTCTGTTCTGGTGGGTTAGAGCTTCACTGAGTAGCTTCTCACTGAGCGTGGATGTGCTGCAGTGAGGTAACAACAGCGGAATATGCATCGCGATATTGCGTATCCTGCTTCGCTGCAGCGCACCCCCATACTAAGGGAAAAGTTCTCGAGAGTGGGACGTTTACAAACAAAAGCGTTGAGTTTATTTAAAAAGCAAAAATTTCAAAGCAGCTTTGTGAGTGCTGAATTGAAGGGTTACTTCAACAAAATCTGAAGCCTACCCGTTGTGTTCATAAATGGGCTGAATATGATCCACAATATCCGTAAATGACAATCACACGTTTGTATTTTGAGTCTGATGGCTGTAGTTTTCGTTATAAACGGCCCATTCTGGCAAGCACTCAGGAGAGCAGCCTGCGTGGCATCCGGCGCAATCGTGACTTAGATTGTCTTGTCTCGGGACGAGCAAAGCTGCGGCGACGCTGACTACGAGAGGATGTCCCAGCCGTTCCAGCCACCGAAGCACGCCAGCGATTGGGCTACCGCAACTAACCCCAATGCTGCTTTTTTTTTTTTTTTAATTTCGAGAGACGGGTTAATCTGTAATCTCCCCTCTTCTCTCGTGGTGGCTGGAGAGCTGGCAGGATGATGTCAGATTCAAGGCATGTATAGTTCTAGGCGAGACAGACATCGTCACTACCTGTCAAGGTTCCTAGACGGGCGTTACAAACGAGGCTTTAGCAACATCCAGCCGGTGCCCTTTGCTAATCGTTTAGTTCCTTTTAAAATTCTTTTCGCGTCTTTTTCGACAAGATTGGTGTAGACCAAAAAATAAGCGCAAAATTTCGTTGTCGTATCCCTTTAGCAAGTATATCTTGCAATAAACATTTCTCAGTAAAACTTGGGCTATTATACAGTGATGTCGCCGTTAATATGGACACCTCCGTCCCGTAAAAAAATTGTCCATAATGTGTATTTTCCCAGTTTGTACCCGAAAGTGTGTCCATATGCGGGTATCCATATGAGCGGGGTCCATATTAACGAGACATGACTGTATATGACAGACTGCAATATTCGGACAATATGTTTTTCAAATTTGGGATTTAGTTGGGACACTTGGTTATTGCAAGATGGATTGCTCTATAGATTTGGGGACACTTGGTTGTTGCAAAATGGATTGCTCTGTAGTTATAATTTTTTATGTCAGCTCCCCTGGTTATCTATCACCTTTATATATGTTTGATTTGGTGGACAGCAGAGTCTGAGTAAACTAGAACTAAATTAGCTGATGTAGGTGTGGAAGCTTGGGAATCACCTTAATGAGGTTGACTGAATTGTTTTTAAGGACGGCATATTTATCGTTCACATGCCGAATTTTGTTATGGAGTTCAACATTTCAACTGGCATTGATGTTCGTTTTCAAATGAAAATAATTGTTTTTATCTTGATTGAGACTTGCAGTTTTATTACAAGCTTTAGAACTTTAACAAAACAATAATTTGGGTGCACAATAATATTCTATTCTAACATTATTTTGGTGGAATATACCATTTGGTCTACCTTTGATTCTGGGCCTAAAATAACCACTTGCAGCAGTTCATACTGTCCTTTATCAGTAAGCATCTTGTTTCTGTGCCGTGTGCTTTTAGGGGCAACTGAACAGCTAGTTTTGTGTTTCAGGGAATCAAACCTTTTGTGCAGTTGATCGCTAACAGAAGCTTGCACAGAAGTGGGAGGGCAAAAGAAACCTTGACTTTTAGTTGGACAGGACAGAACTTGAATTTTAACGTAATATTCACACTGTTATGAATGAAAACGAAGAGTGTGCTTATGCTCCGAAAGTTCTTCTTGCTGCCTCAAAACATACTTTTGGCTGCTCCAAAAAAGTTTCCAATATGACTTGGACCAATCACATCGCTGCAAATTGCAAAAGCACCTTGGAAGTGCGCCATGAGCATGAGCTGAGCAGCTATGCACTGTGGCAGATCGCTGTCAGCATGGTGCCGAGCAGCTACGCACCCAGCTATGGCCACCGGTGGCTTCTGACATAGCAAAGGGATTGTCGGTCAAATTTTGTGTTGAAAACAATTGAATATCTTTGTTATTGCCTCGTACGCGTAAATCGTCACGATATCTGATTTTATGCCCTCTGCGGTAGTGAATTTATAATGCACCCCAATGCAGCACTCTATTTGTCGCGCTGACACTACGTTGGCAACGCCAGGCTCTGGCGTCACACAACACAAAGCGGCTGTTTAATGTTCGTTGTTTACCTCTTGGCGTGAGCGGCGCAGCGTGCTTACGTTTTTGTTGCCGACTTGTTTTACGTGGTTGGGTGAGATTTTGTTGCATAGTTGGGTACCACAACCACCAGGCAACACATGCGAGCCAAGACATGGCGTTCCACACTTTTCCGCTTGAGGCGTGCAGTAATGGCCGAAATGGTTAAGCATGCGTATGGACTAGGTTCCCTTAAGTCAGGAATCCGCTTATGCAGCAATCATCTCACAGAAGGAAGCTTCGAGCTGGAAGCTCTAAGCGGACAGAAGGCATTTCGTAAACTGGTGTGATGCTGTGCCAGCGATATTAAGCTTCGTCCATCCGCTCTGCTTAAATCGTATCAATCAATTTGTTTATGCTGGCGAAACCGAAACCAACAGCTAGAGCACCTGGAAGCGATCCCAGAAGTTGTATTTGCTTAACGGCGTGCAGCCAAATTCTGACACGATCCGGATGTGCAAATAGGCGTGGCTCACGATTCGCTGGCTTCGTCAAGTCAAATTGGCGGTATGCATTTGAAACGGTCGCCCGGTTGCCGACCAGCGTTCATAACCTCTGAGGAAAGACTTTGGCCTCATCACGGGTCCAGTGGATCCGCCGATATGTCAACAATACCGAATACGCTTAGGTATTTTTCTAGTTACCGCTTCAGAAGGCGAAGTCTGCATCATTTGCTTTGCAAAGCTACTAATTCGATCGGTGGCCGTGCTTGGTTGTCATTTGCGCGAAACGGCATACGTTTTCTCGAAGCTTATGGCTGTTTCGAGTAATATCCTGCTAAAGGCGATGGCTTTTACTTCGCTTGCGAACTGCAATAAAGAACCGTGGCATTTCCAGTAGGGTACAGCCTAGGACAGTGGTTCTCAATATCAATGTTTCATGGACCTTAGTTAGGCGGAGATAGAGGAGAGGAAAGGTATGAGTTAAAATATAACAATGATTTCATAAATGGATATAACTAAGAGACTAGTGTGAAGTAGACCTCTATTATTGACGTTCACACAAAAAAGCTAGAAAACAAACATTTCTTTTGGACCCGAAAAAAAAAAAAAAAGACACTTTTATTGTTGGGTTTGATGAGTCAGAGCCGCGGACCCCTAGGTACGTGCGGACCCCTGTTGAGAACACTGACCTAGGAGACTATATAATTGAAACAAAATACGAGACATCCCTCGACCACGCTTGTTATCCCGGCCATCAGAAACCTTGCTTTTGTGACGTCACGCAGCAGCTACAGATGTCAGCCATTGGCTACGTTTACATGGATGCGACAGCAGCGCGCTCGGATCCAGTTAGCGGAGCGGATCCACTTCAGCCACTGCGTTTACATGGATTCGGATCGACCAGTAGCGGCACCTCGTGGCCGAGATCCTACTTGTAGACCTCGTGACCTTCAGAGGCTCGAGAGTCCGGTTTGCCTTGCGACGAGGATGCGCTATACGCTAGCGTATACGCTGAGGTATACGCTAGCGGATCGAATCGGGTGCTCGGCGAGGGATTCACGGGGCTTGCTCCATGTTGCTCGAGCCTCGGTCGATCACGCTAGCGTATGCATGGAGAGTCTCGATTCGGATTGACCATCTCAAACCACCCCGTCCCAGCGGATCGGATCGGTCCCGATCCGATCCGATTCGGGTGTTTCGCAGACCGATTCGATTTGTTAAGCACTGGATCCGATGCGCTGCAGTGCGCATCCATGTAAACGTGGCCATTGACACTGGCGAAATTCGGGGGTGCAGTTTAGTACATACGCTCATGAAAGTTTTAATTAATAACGGGAATCATATATCAAAATAAACATGTTGTTTGTCTACATCAAGGCTCTCTTTCAGCGTAGCAGGCGCGGAAACTTAAATTACTTCCGGTTCAGCCAGTTTAATCCCTCTAAGAGCAGGCTGTTGCCGGGTGCTCTTCCATTTTTTCTTTGTCCTGAATGTTGGTACAGCCTACATCTTGCACGGTTTAAGTCCATTCTTAAAAGAAGGCATACAAGTTGCTCTGATGGAAATTTCAGGAAATTAAAACCATGACTTGGGCACTGTAAGGTATGGTATATCCCCTTGTTTTTACAGGGGGTGCTTCCATTTTTTGTTGTCTGACAAAAGATGGCTTCCTTAGTGAAAATCTTGCTTTACAAAAAAGGCGAAAATAATCCCTGGAGAAAGGGAACAGGGGGGACAAACACAAATCTCCAAACACAGCTAGCTGACTGGTGCACGACCGAAAAAATCCACCTGGTGCTGGTATTGAACCAGGGACCTCTCCATTTCCAGTGGAGCTGCTCCACCAACTGAGCTGACGTCAGTAGAGCAGTGGTGGGGAAAGCTGCGCCAATGGCGCTAAGCTGCGCCAATTCATAGATGCTGCTACATCTTGCTACAATTAGGTGTTTTGCTGAAATTGAGCCATCCCTGCTCCGAAGAACATTTCACGACGAAAATTGCAAAGCAGCTCCTTGTCACCTCAGAATGAACACCAGGTGGCGCAAGTTACCGCCCAGTACGAAAGGAGTACTATAGATAGCCAAGACGGCCAAGACGAACTGACAGCCGACAGCCAACAAAATCAATCGTAATCCTAATCCTCCCAACAATCCAATCCTAATCATAATCCGCCTCGAGTGCTTCTGCGTTAGCGCTTTCAACACTGAAAGGACGGTCCCTTTCTTTCATCATTATGTTGACCTGCGCGGCACTTTATTTACGGTGTATGTTGCTGAGTTAAATAGTATAAAGAACCCGGAGCGTGTCGTTATAGGTTGCATGGTTGCAGCAGGTTTTAATCGATGTAACAAACCGAAACTGACGCATTAACCGCGCGGTTTAAACAGCGTTTGAACTGCCTTCGCTTGTGCGATTGGCAAATCGGCTCGCGATTGACGCCCTGCGTGATACGCGTGGAGTGTGCTGCTTCTGTGATTCTCGAACAGTTAGTAATAAGAATATTTATGTGCAAGTAAAAATATTAAAGCGAAAGGCTCGATAAGCGGCGAAGAAAGCATCACCACGTGCGCATGTGCTCTACGGGGCACGGCATGAACAGGTCATGCATCTCGTTTTTTCTTTTCTTTTTCGAATTGGAAGGTTGATGCAGTCGAAGCTACTACATAGGGCGGTGAAATCTCATTGGGTTACCTACCAATGATGTAAAGCATGGTGTTGGTTAATTCCGTAACGACTCTTTGCTGGCTGGACGTTTGGCGAAGTTGGAAAGTGCAGGGGTTTCCGGGCACTCACTTGATCAAATGACGTTTTAAGCGAAGCACACGTTTCACCGATTAACACTTTGGCGAATCACGTTGGACGCCGCGAAGCGGCATTTTCGAGGTGGGCTAAATGGGTTCACATTTTTGTAATGAGCCGCCGAACTCTGTCGCCGCGAAGCGGCGTAAGCACACGCGCGGAAGTGTTAACGCGCGCCCCGTTATTCGCTAAAACGTCGATTCGACTCAAATGTCGCTGTTTGCTAAGACGTCATTCGCTCATATATGAACCCATCTTATCTGCATGACTAATATTTTGCGGTGGCTTAATTAGGTCCTCGCTAAAATTAAGGCGTTTACAATATCACATCTGATCGCGATTTTTTTTGTTTTAGCCTTCGAGATATACTGGAAATCTGCACATTCCAAATTTGCAAAATTTTGAGTCTGGCCATTATATCGAGCAGTATAGGTGTTGTCTTTTCTGCTATAGCTGTGCCAGCGAATGTGATAGTAGCCCAGGCGTGTATCCGAGTTTAAGACGTGTCTCAAATTTTAAGGAGAGCAGACTTCTTAAATATTTTGCTCGCTCAGTGACTTGTGAAAACTGTGCCGCTCTGTCAGTCAGCCAATAGCCGGGTTTGAAAATATCGAACTTTTTAAAGAATCTTGCATTCAGTGACTTATCTTTTTAAAAACCATGCACATTTGAATACTGTTATGGTAAATTATGTTGATATCATCAAGGAATTATTAACGTTGAGCATATTCTGTGCAGGGCGTCATAGCAAGTTTAACATGGATCTACTGCAACAGACGGATGACAATGGAGACCGCATTGTGCACATCTGTATACATTTCAGACACATTCATTTATATTCTGTTTACCTGTCATGCTGGGCGGTGCTAGTTTTAACCAGGGCATCAGTATAAGTATTGGTTACTAGTGGTACATGCTAATCAATTTCGTTTTGTCATTTATTGCGGGTTATTTGACTTGTTTCTTTTGTTGATTATAGTCAAGAGATCTGTGCATGACAAATTAATTTCTGCTGTTTTTTACCTGTCTTGCTGGGCGGCAGACCCCTGCTACAAAAGTTGTTACACTGCTGCTCCAAAACACGTTTTCGCCTGCTACACAGGCTGCTCCAAAAGTCTTGTGGGCATTCCCACCACTGGTAGAGCAAACAGGTTTTGTCAGCTGCCACCAGTCTAGCACCAACAAGGGTGAACGGCTTGCATTTTTAAGGTTATGATTATAATGCAATTAAATGTAAAGGTGCAAAAAGGGTTTGAATTCTGGTCAGGGCAAGCAAGAGGCAGCATATTGGAACCCATGGCAAAGCATCTGTGTGGTTTCACCTTTTACACCTCTTTCCCTAAGTTCCCAAGACCCTTACAAGTTGTGTACCTGTAAGGCAAATGTGCACAGTATCTTTACGCTTTGCTTCGTGCAAACGCATTGTGCATATGTTTGATACGGAACCGACATTGCAGTCAATACGGAAGTCTCTCTGTCCAGCTGGCCAATAAGTTCAGTCATTTGCTGCTAGGCCCTCTTTTTGCCAACCCTGTTCACAGCTCGCAATGATTAAAAACCGCGGCTGTACGTTGTACTCGAGAAACAGGGTAATAGGGCAGCTGGATGACCCAATTTCAAAGGAAAAGCCACTTCATCACTCTCCTAGTGAGAATAAGGAAGACATTTATTTTTATTGATTTGACGGCGAGTTGAGAATGAGAGGGCAGCAAATACCATCGTTGTTCTGCCAGGTTGACTTGTGTCCAAGAATACCTTCCGAGAATTCGAGCCATTGTGGTCCCCTTGAGATTACGCAAGACGGCTAATTTCGAAACTGCCCCTATAACGTGAAGCTGAATTATGTAAGAAGACCTCATCTCGCAAACAAGTTGCATGAGGACAAGCTCTGTGGGGTGTGGGGAAGAAAAGGCTGTTTGGGTGTGCATAAGTCGAGAGGCAGCACAGAAACGGAAGCACAACTTCCAATGCAGATCATCTACTCGACATAATAGACCTTTCCAGCCTCCGTCGCACGGGCGCTGCCATCTTGGAATCTCGTGATGCAGCCGCCCCAAGGTGCTTTGAACTCGTTGCTCTGCTCTCCCCTTGGTGCCTTGGCAAAGGCATTGTGTTTTTCGTTGTGTTCCACTGAGTTTTTACCTTACTTTGTGAAGTGTCATCCAATGCTTATATTTTCTAGCTAATTGCATGCCATCATTATGTGCACAACTTCTGCATTTAATTTTGTAAACACATTTTGATTAGTTTCACTGTAGGCGTACCGTATACACGTGAGGTAGGAGAAAGCACAGGAACCGGCACTATACTCTGTTTCATACTTAGCGTGAACGCTGTCAGCTACTGGCGCGAGCGTGGGGCTTGATCTCGATCATTTGCACGAGTTCTCGCGCAAACAAAACCATAGATGAAGCCTCGCGCTCGCGACAGTAGCTTTGACAGCGTTGCACGCTAAGAATGAAACAGAGCTATAGTCCTCGCGCACATTGAGCCCAATTCGACAACTCAAGCTTTCTCAATGATAGTGACATTAGAAAGAAGTAGCACGATGTATACTATATGATCTCGCATTTAGGAAAATGACAAAATTAGCCAGCAAAAGGAGGAACCATGTGTGTTTCTTGAAAACATTGTGCTTACATTGTAATGAAGCTTCTCCTTCATAACTAATCGAAAGCATTTGCTTGTGATTGTGGAGATAGGTAACTTGTGGAGATAGGTAACAAACCTTTGCATTTGGTCTGATCCTCAAATGAATAGCAACGTCTACATCAGGCAATTCATTTGTTCATGACATTACAGCAAAATATTTTGAGACAGTAATTGTTTTTGTTTATAAACATTTGCTTCATCTGTTCATTTATGAATTTAGAGAAACTGCACAGTGTTCGATCCCATATCTGCAGTCATTCAAGTGCTTTAACAAATTTCTTAAAACATACAATTCAATTAATTAATTTTAATTTTAAAATGGAGGTCGGGACTACCTCGGTGGAAAATCTCACAGGCAGCTTGGGGAGTGTCTATTATGATGCCCAAAAGAAGTTGTTTGCATGGAAATCGCCATGAGGGTAGCGTTGGTGATGCCAGAGAGTGATAAGTGGCTGATGGCTCTGAAATGTGCAGTGCACATCCGTTTCAATAATGATCTCTATAGAGGTTCTTAAAGTGTTGCCTAATTCGACTTCATTCAAACTTGCAGGATTTCCACTTCCCTAGCATAATTTTAAATTATTATGGCACATTTTTACGCAGAGCAATCGTAGGACTTCCCTTGACGGGCCTGTCAGTTGTCTCATATCCTGAGTACTTTGTATGCAAATTTCAACAAAACAGTTTATTTTCGGGATGCCAACATTGCGAAATGTTTCTGAGAGTACTTTAGCAGAGGTGACAGTTGAAGAAATTTTCCACCCAACTCGAATGGACTATCGAAATGTTCCTCCAGTATTTAATTTCTTTAAGGAAAGGCATCCACGAGGCAATGTCACTCCTTTTTCAGATTGTCGAAGTTATTATACGAGACATCACCGGTTTGAAATTCACAAGAAGTTGGCGTCCGCGAAATTCAAACGGTGAGCAGTGAACTTGCAACTTCATGTGTTCTTTGCGATCCAGCACAGTCAATCAAGTTGTTGACCTGCTTTCTTACTATTGTCTCATCATTAATTGTTTTTCTTTTGAAAACTAGGGTCAGCGAGTACGTCCTTAGACGATGGGAATCCTTTCTTTTGAGTAGTTTCGCCACCGAATCTGACCGAAATTGATGACAAACATGATTTGCATCATAAAGTTTTTCTTAAAAAGTCTATGATTATGACTCAAAACTATTTTGTAGTTCTGAAAATGGCTCAATTCAACGGTTTTATTGGTTGTGTGCTACAACCGACATATTTCTTCTAACAAAATTCAGCGTAAAATGGCATAAGATACCCACACAGCCGCGATAGTACTGAAACTGAAACCAACCAAATTGAACAATGGCAGCGAGTAGCGCTAGCACCCTCATCCGTGAGTCTGGCAACTACGGAGATGAAAACGTCTATATATAACAGGCAATGTTCCGGCTTCTTAATTCTTTTTCTGTTTTGTTTTGTTGATGAGTCAACCCATCACAGCTTTCAGAAGTACAGTGCTCACCAAACTTATCCGGAAGTAGAGTGCTCACCAAGCTTTCAGAAGTATAGTGCTTGCCAAACTTGCGCGGCAGCTGTAAAAGCTGCTCCACGATGCAACGTCTCGGTGGAACAGTCCGAGCAGGGACAATACAGCAATTCGGCTTGCGAGGAGATGTATTGTTTTTGCCTCAATCAGTAGAAACATCAAATGTTTACTGATCGAATCATCCAATCACCGAATTTTCGACGGTCAGCAATGCGTCTTTGTGCGAAAAGTTGGCGATAAATATATATTAGCCGGCAGGAAAAAATCGTGGTGGTGTCCACAGTCTAGCGAGCGGCCTCTCCTGCTCTGGCTGTTCTATTGAGCTCTACGTCGTGGAACAGTTGTTCCGCCGCCGCCAGGATAACGATCCCATGAGTTAAGACACCGTTGTAATGTTCCGAACAAGTTTGGTGAGTGCTGTATTTTGAAGTTGAGCGAAATTTGCTTAGAAAAAGTATTTGAAGTACATTACTATTATATTTTCTAGGCTGCAGAAGCAAATTTTGGCTGCAAAGGGTTTTTCCCCTTGGATAGTTTGTGTGTATGGGCATCAGATGCTGGCCAACCGATACTGCGACTCTCACCAAGCTGGTGCCTTGTGCCGACATTTCTTCCATGTATCCTCGCACTCTTCCATTCAATATTCATTTGCATTTGATTTAAGATTTTCCACGCTCAGTTTGAAGAAAGGCTGTGTACACTTTTTTTGTGTCATTGGAGCTTCATTTCATTACTGATAATAATAATAATCATTTTATTTGACATGAGAATGCATATGGAAACGAGCTGGCCCAGGAAAGCAAATATGCTTGTATAAGACTTGTTCCATTAAAAGCCAGGGGCTGCTCTACTCATTGCCCAGTCACAGAGCTTCTTGTGAAGGTTGGGCTTGACCCACAGCTTGCCGACTCTAGTCAGTGACAGTCGATTGCTTGAAACACAGGAAGGCAAGGAGCATATGCTGGAAGTATCTACTGGAATCTTTGCGCTGCCCAGCATGGTATTGGCAACTGCACTTGGATTTTTGAAAATGCATACAGTGTAAAATATAAGCTTTGCTGGACCAAAATGAAAAGGTTGCTGACCGTTACTAAACTGCTCGGAAAAGTAGTTTGAGTACCGTAAAATTCCGAGCAAGCGCCCCCACCCGTGCAAGAGCCCCCCAACTTCAGTGCTAATTTCACATTCCTGCGCCGTTCCCGGAAAGCGCCCCGCTCCACACCCGTATCACGCGCCGCGCTGACCGCGCCCAGGCAACACTGGCCTGCAAAGTTCAGTCCAAGAATCCAATCCAATCCAATCCTACTTTGCAGCCCGATCAGCCCGGTCACTACGCGCCATTGTCGCTTTGTTTTGGGGGTGTCAGGTCGGCTATGCATTCTTACACAGTGGCAAAGAAAATTGAGGTCGTCCAATGGCATTGTGAAAACGGGAAAGACGTACACCAGACGGTCTCGACACATCAAGCTCGACCGGATACGGGAATTGGACAAGAATTTTGACAATTTGCTACAGTCAAACTACGGGAAAGCCAAAGTTCGACGAAACTAAGTAACGGCGCGCCGGTGTTCAGTGAATACGTGGACGACACGCTCTTTTAATACCTGGAGCGTGAAAGAAGTGCAGAATGAGTCATTAGCAACCAGCTTCTTTCTGAAGAGGCTGTCAAAATAGCCAACGGCATGCAGTTGGGAAACATCGCGGAATGCTGCGAACTTTTTCTTGCGGCCGACTCTGAGGAGTCTTGGTGGTTTTGAAAGTGATTTACATAGCAGTGACAAATCTTTGGCCTAATAAATTCTATGTTCTCAGAGATAAATGAAATATTAAATCTGCGTGCACTGCGCTTTTTTTTGTTTTCTGGCGGAAAAATTTTGTCGTTGCCATCTTGAATTTTGGTGCCGTTCCGTGATAGCGCCCCCCACTTTGCGGGTAATTTTGACCTGCTTGCGGGGGGGGGGGCGCTTGCTCGGAATTTTACGGTAGGAGGGAATTCGCTCCAAGTGCAGCCATTGAGGAAACGTTGGCTTGGTTGCGAGTGTGGCCATCACCGAGACTTCCCAACTGCATCCCATATTGGCTTTCCTGCTCCCACTTTTCGGAACCCCTCGATCCGGTTCTCTTTGGGCACAGTGCACTTTCACATGTTTCTTACGCCCGATAGTTCTGCGTGGCTTTTTTTGGCGTGCATGTGGTTTTACTCGCCTCTCTCTGATTGGTCGGTGCATTTGTGTTTTGCTCCAGTGGACTCCTCTCGCTGGGCGTCGGGCGCGGGCCACTTGGCCTTTGCGATGTATGCCAAGGAGGATGAGGTCTCGTCTGCAGCCGGCGGGGTGGAGGACTGCGACGAGGACGGGCGCCGGCAGGACCTGATGGAGGACCTGGGCCCTGTAGCCAAGCTGGAGCGCTACGCCTGCAGCGACATTGTCTTCCACCGGTGAGTCCGCACAGGCGCCTGACTGCTTCGCACTCTTTGGGGCGAGCAAGGTGCCAGTGGACGGCTGTATTCGATGGCCATCCGCCGGCCGCAGAGTTGTCGTCGAGTGTGGGGCACATTGCTCGTTTGGCCACCAATTTGCCGTCGGGCTACTCCTTAGTGGAGTGTGGCGGCTGTGGTCTGCCAATGAGGCACTGCTTAGGTTGTTTGATGACCAACGGGCCACCTTTGCTCGCGTGATGGCGGTAGGTAAGGCACGGCGGAAGCAGGGTGCGTGGGCAACTGAGCATCCAGATGCACAGCCGCAGTTGTCTTCCTGATTAGTTGGGTATGTGGTGTGTAATCGCTGGGGAATGGCAGTCTTTCACTCGTCCTGGCTCCAGCTGAAGGAAAGTTGACAGACACTTCTGACACCTTTTAACTCGTTAAGAAACGCAAGGAGTGAATCATTTTACCATATATGTCATTGACTTGGCGAGAATTTTAAATCTGACTCTGGCTTTTTTTTTTTCTCTGTAAATGTGTTGTGTCCAAGCTTAAAATATTTGGGCCTAGGGATCATTTCCAGTTGTCCACAATAGTAAAAGAAAAATTGATATTGTGGTTATCAGTGGCCCTATAATTGTTGATAAAAATTCGGGAGTGTGTTCTTTCTAGAATATCCCCATGCAAGTTCGGTTGTGGAATCGGCTTTTTTGAAGTGGACACCTGACTCTGCTTTCCCTCCGGCTGTAGGGTTTTGCTTCGGTATGCAGTCGCGGAGAGCAGCTGCGAAGAGGTTGTTGTTAAATGTGTCGATGTTTGTTTGCTGCAATCCGAAATGACTCCTTTGGTTCGATTCTGGACGTTGTAGATACCCGTGACTGTAGATAAGGTCTTCCTTTATTGAGGGGCTCTCGATTCAGGCACGCGTTTTCCGACACCTGCACTGAAAAACGAGTTGTGTGCAGTTATTAAATCTTGTTCCTGGAGTTCCTTTCACGAAGCCATGGTTGATCCTCCAGGTTTTGGGACCCTCTTGAAACATGGAAGTTTGTGTGCTGCCACACTTTTCTAGGTCTGTGAAGTAGGTGGCTGTCTTTCGGAATGTTTGTTTGAAGGCCACCTGTTTGGCATGACGGGGTAGTGAACTAGAGGTGTTTGTCGTGGAAAAAAAAAGAATGTGGCACTTATAAACTGCGACCAGGGGAAGAACATAGCGCAGGAGATGCTGGCTCACAAGTGGAGACACGCCATTGAGGAACGCATAAACTCGTTGAGCATATTCTAAACATTTTTGGACACATATAGTTGGATGGCTTGCTTGGAGTGGCACCCAGTTTTTGCAGTGCTAAATAAAATGGTGCCGCTCCCACCCTTGACTTTTTTGTCGATGAAATTACGGAGCAAAGTACCGCCAGGGTGTGTTCTTACTCACTGAGAATTTTATGAGGCAAGGTTTCTGAAGAAAAGCACAAGTGGAATTGAGATAGGCTCTCTTTGTCTTGCCCTACGACAAATTGGAGCCTAAGCTACAAACTGGCAGTTTTGAATTGCATTTTGTGACCATGTGGCACTATACCGCTCCAGTCTGTGTAGCAGTGTGGGGCCCAGGTGTGCACGTTAGAGCAATGTTTTGACTTGGTGGTTGAACTTCCGTAGCTTGGGCTGTGCTCCATCGTGGGGTGTAACTGCACCCTTAGCATTTATATTTTCTGGTATGCGGTGTATTTTTGTACTCCTGAGGTGAATTCATCCCTACTTGCAGCGTCCTTAAGCAAATTAAATCCGATCGATATAAAAGAGATTGAATCGAACAAAAGGTGATTAGACTGGTTTTGCTCGTTATTTTTATATGCCATTGTCTCATGTCTTGAGATAAATGAATCCACAATTATTTTTGTCCGAGAAAATATTTCGAAACCTCAGTGCCTCAGAGTTGACAAATAAAATGTTAATTTTTCATTGTATTTTGCTTTTCTGAAAAGATGTGAAGCTTTGACCACAAAGTTTGCAGGCCCATGTCTTATGAAGCATTTATATTACAAATGTCAAATTTTTATACATAATTACAAATAGAAACATGATAAGGTGTGTATGTGGTTGCCGAGATATTGACACCGACACGAGGGAAACACCAAACAGTTAAAACTTCCTTTGCCAATCAAAAAGCAGTGTTTCATGTGTTCTCTAAATTTGCATCACCTGTACTACTTGTCTAGTTTGTCCACTAAAATATAGATGTATCAAATTGATGGCATGGAAGGTAGTTTCCTAAAACCCTTTTTGACCGTGAGGTGATTTACGTGAGAAGCGATTACAGTGATGTGATTGCACTGCCGAAGTGCTTCTGCTACATTGTGGCAAAATGTGATGAATTCGTGCCAAAACGAAATTCCCTTTCATTAATACTGAAAAAAAATTCCAGATGTTACGGTAAGCTTGCCCAAATTTTTAAACCTTTCCGATTATTGCCTTAAATAACATACTGCTCCATTTGATCTCTGTATGAAACTCTGACTGTGCCACAGTGCAGTCGCGTACAGTGTAAATTAAAACTAATTAAATTAACTAGAGAAGTCCTACATATAAATTGTCATTCATGTTAGTAATCAAATGAATAAATCAAATCAAGTTTTGCTTTTATTGCAGTTTCATTGCAATATTTTGGACTTCGATGAAACCTCAATTTCATAGAAGAGAATTTGGTTAACCTTTGCTTCCATTCCTAAAACAACTATTCAGGGGAGTTCATACGGGCCTTCATCGACTTAGCATATAGTTGTCGTGCCTGGTGCTTCTGCACGCAACTAAACAGCTAGCTCTGGGTTTGAGGGTATCAAACCTGCCATGCAGTTGATGCTAACAAAAGGTTGTGCAGAAATGAGGAGGCAAAGTATTCAATGTCTTCAACACATGACTCGTTTAACATATAATTAGGGTACCGTGTTTTCGGAGTTATTTTTCATCAAATTCGGAGGGTGTTTTTCGAAGTTTATTTTTGCCGAAAACTCTAATTCTTATTGGAGTTTATTTTTGATCCTCAATTCTCCGAAATTTAGAGTTTAATTTAGCAGTTTCCTATGAAAAATAAATAAATACTGTAAATAATATCCGGATGCAAATGTCTGCTAGACAAAACTAAATAAAATGTGCTTGTATCGATTAATATTTCTTTAGCTGGATTTGGCATTGGTGCCATTACTAATTTTTCCCTAACGACAAAGTTTCACACAAGAGTCGCTTCTGATATACGTCCATACCTTAAAATCGAGAAACTCTTGGAAGCTCCAGAGTGGTGAAGAACTGTATAAAGAAGTTTCAACTCGCCCCTCTTCCCCATTTTATGCAATATCTACGGTTCATAGCTTTCACTGTTGCAAAAACATAACCTCTCCTTCCTCTAATAGCCGATTAACAGGACGGACCGAATCGCGATTTTCGTCCGCGGACCGTGTACCACGTGACCGGCACGTCACCGATTCCTGCGATCCGCGCCTCGTCGGCGGACGCGCGGACTGATAAAGTCGAGCGCCTTTTCACTTGCGGATTTTTGGCTGAAGATTGACTTGAAAATCGTTTTTAATCTGGCAACATTGCAATGTCCTTCTTTTTTTTTTTTTTTTTTTGAGGGTTAAAACAAAAATGGCGCATCGTTGTGTTTTGCGCGTTCGCTGGTTCATTTTGTCGCGCGATTCTCGGTTTCACGCGTGAAAGAAACTGCAGAAACTTGTCCGGCTGACGCGACGCAGGTTCCGCTACTACTCAAGAAGTTTATCGGACAAAAGCTAATTGACCCAAATTTTACCCGCGGGTGTTTTTCGGAGCTTTTCGGATTTATTCGAAAACACGAAACCCTGCATATAATATTTGCAGCGGTGGGAATGAATATGAAAAGTGTGCTTAAGATCCAGAAATTCCTTTGGCTGCTCCAAAAATAGACTTTTAGCTGCTCAAACGAATTCTCCAAAATGGCTTGGACCAATCACATCAGTGCGATGACGACATTCCGGAAACCCGAGGCTGGGGAAAGTTTGTCACTAGCCTCTGTCTTTTCTGTTATTTCTGCCAGCGATTACGGCTTTCTGTTTGGTCAAATTAATGCATGTTTTTTTTTATATATATAAAATTTTTGTGCCCTTGAGACCGCTAGTAGAGAAATGGTTCACGTTAGCAGCAACATGAAACTACAACGCTACACTCTGTTTCACGATACCTTGGCAGACTGTGGAGGCTAGGGCCCCGCGACTCAATAAGAGCGGCGGAGCGAGGAGAAGTGACCCGACGCCACGGGAGCATTTGTGTCGCCACGCCAAATGCGAGGCCCGGAGGAACCAGCTGTCGTCTGCTAGCCAAGAGTCGTCTGTTCCGAAACCAACCAACTTCGGATGAACGTCCACTGCAGCAACATACCCGTCCGCTAGAATGGCGAGCACTACGGGAACAGGTCAGGAGACAAGCATACGCTCAATTTAGCCGCCACTCTGTGACGGGTGCTAATGCCAGGGCACAGTGCGATGTTTTGAGCGGAAACGGCCGAATGCACGGCTGCTATCGCCGGCGATCGCCAACGGCCACGGCGCTACAAGGCGAAAAAAATCGAGGAAATACGGACGTGGCGTCACTTTTTTGGGGGGTTTAAATATAATGGAAGCTAAAATTTCTGATTCTTTATTCTTCACATGTTCTCGTTAGAGATGGAATCGTGCGAGTTCAATTGCCCTGAAGAGAAAAATGAGCCTAGAACTACTTTTTGTCGCGGAGGGCTCTGTTGCTGCGGCAGTAACGAGGCCCCGGAGGCCTCGAGCATGGAGTGTTGTCACGTGCTTTGCTCCGCCGACGCCCTTACTGGGTCGCGGGGGTCGCAGCCTCCACAGTTCGCCAAGTTATCATGAAACGGTGTATAGTTCAACAAGTTTCAGAAGTGTGATTTGGGATAAGATCATGCAGGCATTGGTCGGTTGGAATTTTTAATCTTAGTCAATAGTTTGTATATATGTAAAGATATTACTTCTCTATAGAAAAATGAATGCCGGAGTGCAAAAGCAATGGACGCTGGAAAGTGCTCGACCTCGGCATTTACGCGCGCACCACTGCTTTTGTCAACATTGACGGCTTGCCCGAGAATGCGTTGGAGAAACTTTGGGTCGAAAAAATGTCGGCCGGCCGGCCGGACCTCCGTTCAGTCTTATCTCAAATCACCCACGCTCGTGAACTATAAAAAAAGTGGAAGTGGAAGCTCCTCCCACCCCTTTCCACTTTAGTAGAGCGAACGCTGGAAAGGAGGCGACCTCCTCTCCACCATTCGCTCCTCTAAAGTGGAAAGGTGGGAGGAACTTCCACTCCTCTTGACCTGTCAGCTAACTATAGTCGGTGACAGGTCAAGAACGAAGTGGATGCTCCTCCCATTCCTTTCCACTTCAGCGGAACGAACGGTGGAGAGGAGGTCTCCTCCTCTCCAGCGTTCGTGTTTACTGGACGACACACTGGCGTAGATGCCCGTAAAATGGTGTTTGGGATGTGGCAAAGTCGTTGTGCGGCTCATTTGGATAAGTCGTTCGACTTCTTCTTTCGCGCGATCTTGGTTTCCCTGTTCTGCGTGAAATGAGTCTGCTTGGCCCAGCACGATTTTGGCTGTTTCCGGTCGAGGCAACATGCGATGTGACTTTGGATGTGATGATAATGGCTGTCTGGCGGTAGTTTGTGCCACCTAGCCTTTGCGGGCATCGAAAGCAGTGTTGCAAAAAAAAAAAAAAATCCCGCAGTCAAGTATCTAGAAAAGGCTAGATTTGGGATGAAAACAGCTAATTGTTGTTTTCTAATAAACGGTTATTGTGTAAGTCTCGTCACACCACTTGCCATGCTTCTCTTCATGTAGTAGCAACAGCACGGACGTTTTCAAAATACGTGCGTGCTGTTGAATCGGAATTTATGGCTTTTAGCTTCTTTACCCAATTTTTCCTCGTTCCGTTGTATCTAATGTGATAACACATCATTCGCGCGTAGCTCTCCGGCGGAAGGAATTTTAGTCTTCCCATGTGGTGCAGCTTGGGCCTGGCCTCTGGTTTTGTGCGTGGACCAGCCCATCTAGCATGTCACTGCTGCGTTAGCTGTGCAGCTGCTTCCCCCAGCACGTACTGGTGTCGGTCCAAGCCTTTGATGCCGGCCGCGCTTTATGTGAGCGCATCGTTGGCTTAGGTAACGGCCGGAGCCGCGAGTCTTTTTCCGCAGAATTCCGCCCACCGAATACTTGTACGCTAGATGGCGCAAGCCGTCTCCCGATTCAATGGGGTTCATCGGTCGGCATGTGAGTGGGCGGCAAAACAGGGTCGAAGTGTCGAATGTGTAGTTCTTTACTGTTTGAAGACGAGGACGTATAGGGTTAAATTTCGGGAAACACACTTTGTGTGCTGCCTGCCGTAATGAGGGCAAGACGCTAGAGCATTTGGTTTTGAAGCGCACTGGGATTCACCGTGCCCTCCCTGAAGGGGTAACAGATTTGGCCGGGGCCCTGGGTTTCGTTGGCGACTATGGAAGGACGGCAAAGGAAAGGATTGCATTCACAAAGAGGCGATTAGAAGATTGGTGGAAATTGTCTAGGGGAAATTTAATGACGCACAACTAACTAGCACAGCTGTGGACAGGCGGGACAGGAAAATTCCACCCGCGTGGCTCCGGCCCATAGTCTCAACCCTGTCCCTCAGTGGGTCCGGTGCTGGGGTAACGCCGACAAGGTTTGACGAGAGGAAAATTGGCGACTGTTTCGCCAAAAACGAAAAATACGAAAGTTGTATTTTTTTTTTTGCTTGATCTTCCAACGGTCATTCTGGTGATGTCCCGCACTGTCTGGTGATAGTTAGGGGAAGATAAATCGCTTAGAACGGCGGGAGGAATCGTGGTTGTTTTCAGACTTGACCGCCGGGGGATGCCCGTTCCGAGGGGTATAGCCATTTACATCGATCCATCCATCCATTCGATCCTTCCTGGAACAGACTTTGGACGGCGCGCGAAAGCAAATTCGCGTGACAGCGAGTGTGTGCTGGCGGCGAGATGAGGGCCGACTTGGCGACGGCCCGGTGTGTCCAACTCGGGGGGGGGGGGGGGGGGGGGGGTTGAGGGGGCAGGCCAGCCCTCGAGGCGGCACTCTAGATTAGCGGAATCCCTTTGGTGTGTCGGCGATAAGGGCTGCCTCGACTGGCGGGCTCCAGGAGTGCCGGCCGTGGGTCTCTCCACGTGCGGTCGCGCCCCCGGCCGCGCTTCGGAGGGCCTTCCCCGCTGCCCTTTGGCCGGGCTGGCCACATTCCGTTCGGCTGTGAGCTTCGCTCGGTCTCCGTCAGTCGGCGCCGGAAGCGGCGAGGGGGCGAGTCCCCTGCGTGGCGTGGTCGAGGCGCTCGAGCTCGGGGCGCGGCTGCAGATGGCGCCGCGGCAGTCAAGCCGGCGCCCCTGGTGGCGGCACCCCTCCACTTGGGAGGGACTGCCGGCGTGCTCGTCTGGGACGGATGGCTCGAGCGTGTCGGCTCGCGACGGGAGCAGGATGGCGTCGGCTCTTCCCGCGGTGAGTAGGCTCGGGGGTACTGCTCGTGCCGCCGACTATTGATTTGCCGGCCCTTGGGCGTGGATCCGCAAGGGCTTTGTGGGCCAGGTGCTCGTGGCCGGACGTTTGTCCTGCGGTGCTGCCATCTTTCGCCGGTATCGGCCGAGAGATGCGCCGATTGATCGCAGTGTTTACTTTGGCCGGGGATGTGACGTCAGGCGGGCGAGGGGAGACGGTGTCATCGACCCAGGAGGGGTCGTGGGCATCTCTGGACCGCGTGACGCATGCGCCATTGGGAGGCCTCCGTCACGTGACCGCCGGGGGATGCCCGACCTGACCTTGCTGGCCGCCCCTTCTTTCCCGCCATTTTTGCTTCTCCCCGCTTCGCGAATTTGGCGCCAAATGTGGCCGGTGGAGCGCTCCTCGGGCGAGCCTTCCGGGGCGAGGGACCGCTTCCGCACCGCTCGGTCCGCGGGGCGAAGCTCCTTCGCCGGCGAAAGTCTGGCCTCGTCCGCCGCGGCCGAGCTTCGCCCCTGTTGGGCCGCCCACTCGAAGCGTGGCCGCTGGGCCGTTTGGTCGGAGCCGGCCGCGGTACCTCGGTGTCCAGCTCCGACCAACACCAGCTAGAGTCGAGGCCGGAGCGCTCCTCCCGTGACGTCACCGCAATGAGGCGATAGGGCCGGCTGCCTCGAGAGAGCGCCGACGCGAAGGCATCTTGCGTGAATGTATCGTCGTAAAACCAAGTTTTTATTGATGGAAAACATGTTTCATTGTCTGTAAAGTAGTTTAGAGATAACAGATGGCCTAGTGAACAAATATTGTTGCACGGGAAGCGATCGGGCGCCGCAGAACAGCTCCGACATGTAAGCATTGCGAGTGGATTTACGTTCGTAGCTACGAAATTTTCATAAACGCAGACACGCTTTATTTCCTAGCATGATAGTTACACACAACAGTTAAGCTAGAAAGCTGTATACGGGTGAATTATTAAGGCGCAGCCGCAGTGTAAGAGCAATGTGTGTAGTACAACGATGCCTCGGGGAAGATTTGTTTGCTTTAAAGCAATCTTCTTTACTACTGTAAATATTGCTCGGAAAGACGGATGTTTTTTTAAAGCAATTCTCGTAAAATGGCATGACACCGAATGATGCGACATGGCAAAACAGTTCATAGTGGCAAAATAATGCTTACAGAACCAAACGCTCACGGAAAGTATTGCCTAAAAAAACAATACCGTGTTGTTGAGGAATTCCGTTTCTTTCAAAATAAAAACAGCATAGCGTTACTTTATTTGTGGGAAGAAAAATGACGGCGAATAAAAGTAGGGAAACATTATCTTTGAAAGTTACCTGCCTCAATCTTCCGCGTTTATTTTTAATTGATCGAGGTTAATTCAGTGAATCAAGTTCATCGTGGCTCCACTACTCGGGCACTTATGAACGCTCATCGCCCAGCAACATATTTCTGGAGTCGAATGGCTAGCATGCACCGCAACCGATACACCAACAGAACAGCACAACCTTCCTGAGCGAGTACCTCCGACGAGAGACGGAGGTCTTGGTAAAGAGAGATACGGACGCGTGATTCCATTGCGTAACGTCCCATACGACAATAAAAAAAAAGAAAGACATTGAGGTATCCATGTGGTCAAGCCACCGCCATAAGTAAATTTGGGTGTTAGCACCTCGAACAGCGGCCATTTGATGCCTCCTCGACATCATCTCTCGAGAGACTTCGTTCAGTCGCTCGACCCCGGGCCGAAACAGAAGCTGAAGCATAATCACAGACGAACCTGGACACACGACATTAGCGGAAAAAAAAGCGAGCTACGAACGCTCCAGGACGGAAAGCACTTTTGGAAGCCGACAGCGCGTTGCATAACCGAAGGCGTCGTCGTCGTCGTCCTTTGGCGCGCCTTTGACTTTTCTGCATATCCCCTTCTTCTGCGGCGTCTCGATGTTCTTCCTCGACACTCAGAAAAACACACGAAAGGACACCCAGAAAGGAACGATTGAATACCCCGAGTCGACACCCACGCGATGTCAACCTCACGAAGAAAATAGATAGGGCGTGCTTTTTATTATAGAATTTCAAACTTGTGCAAAATTGGAAAAGAGCGTTCGTACGCATCACGAAGTAGTTCGCAAAAGTAACATTTTAGAAATACTTTGTTTGTGCAAACATTGCACAATTTTCCAGTTGTGTCGTGCTAAGAACTAATTATCAAAATCTAAATGAAAGAAATGACGTTCCAGGTTCTTCATCATATAGTAATGAATATGCTTCGGCGAAAAACGCCTACCTGCTGGCAACACTGATGCGACTACTACACGTTTTTTTTTTTGTGCGATTTCGTGATTTTTGTTTTTCTAATTTCCACCGACAACGCAAGATAAGAAAGGCACGTTTGAGCGTCAGGCGCGAGATCGTGATGAATGTGTGTTCTACCTCGTCAGGAGTCTCAAACCGCGTCGTACCGCGAAGTTGTTCAAGGAACGTCGGAGCCGACAGACGTTGGGAAATCGACGCAAAGGTGATCCGCCGACGGCGGGAAAGGCTCTCCGATGAAAAACGGGTCCAAATCGGGTGTCGAGGCGGCGGTCAGGGGCAAAACTAGGCGGTGTCGGTGGAGCGCCGAGAAAACGCGTGCTCCGGAGGGACGCGGTATGCCTTTGTTGCTGTTGTGCGTTTGCGGAGAGAGCGCGCTGCTTTTGATCGAAATCGGAGACAGGGCGGCAGTCTACCACAGAGAGCTCGTTCAGTCCGCTTTTTCCGTGGGCAGAGAGAAAACCCGTCTGGGCAGCGAACGTTACCACCTTCCGTGTTCCAGCCTTCCTCTGCCGGCAGTGCGACGGCCCTTCGCGAGGCCCAGCAGTTCCCGCACTGAACCGGAGTTCGAAATGGCGTTGGTGTAGCAGACGATGCCGTCGATACTCCCGTAGCAGACGAAATTTCTCGCTTCCAGTCCTCTGCACCCCTGCGCAGATATCCGCGCGGAGTGATATACGAAGTGCAGGAGAAGTCGCGTCCTATCGCCGGCGTTTGATTGGCCACCCGTAGCTTCGAGCTGAGTTGAAGGTAAAGAAATAGAAAAAAAATATACATATATTTTGTTGATAACGGTCAATTTTTCCTTGGCCGTTAGACCCGTATCGCCGAGCGTTCGGCGCACGCGCGACTGACTTTAGTTGACAGGCGGCAGTGCACGAGACGGGTCGCGCTTTCTCTGGCTTTGAACGTGCACAGCTCCAGCGAGGTTGTCGCAGTGCAGAGAGTTTTCCTCGGTGCACCGCGGTAGCGTCCCTGTGGCGGCGCCTGGAACCTTGGGTGCTCTACTTGCACTCGGCAGGGTTAGTTTCGATGTCTCCGGGTAAACGCGGGCGCTCTCTGCGCTCGAAAGTGACTGCCGGGTGACGGTGTCGTTGGTCCGTGGCTAAGGGGCGTCGTGTGGGGGGGGGGGGGACGTTCCGGGGCGCTCCGAAAGCTGCGGCTAATGCTCGTGGCACGCGCAAGGCCTGCCGCAGGCTGGCCGACGGGCGTCGCAATGGCGGCGTCCTTCCGGCCCCCGACGACGACGCGGCATTTCTCGGGAAACCTCGTCGTGGAGCTCGGTGCTCCGGTTCAATGCCAGCGACCGGTTCGGCATCTCCGGGCATTCCTCGGCGGCGACGTTTTCCGGCCTTCCAACGTGACACGCCGCTTTTTTTTTCCACGAGTTTTGGGCGCGCGTTTTCTCAAGATGTGAACTGGGATGGGGCAGTGAAGACGGCGCCTCCCGTTTTCAGTGCGTCATCCCAGTGTGGCACGTGGTGGCCGGCGTGTGCGGGTGGCCATCCTCGAGCGCGCTGGGGGCCGTCGCTCGTCGGACCAGTTGGCGGAAGCGGAAGTGTCAGAGTGGCGGAAAATTCATAAAAATAAAACTACAATATAAGACGAAAATTACAAAATAATAATAATAATAATGGTTTTGTGAAGTCGAGGGAAGTGGAAAAACGAAACAGAAAATTTACTAAAGCGATAAAAAGAGAGCGCACGCCGACAAAACGAACTCGACAGACAGAACGCTAACCGGCGAACCACTCGAAAAACACCACGGAACTTCACTTGGAAGTTGGAGCGACAAGACAAAATCTGTCTGCCCGCGGCACATATACAGCCGGGAACAAAACCGTTCGCTAGCGCCTTTAAGTGTCTCGTTTAGCGTCGTCCTAGAGGACGACGCTAAATCCTTGTCGCCCTAGACGTCGTTCTTAACGTCGTCGAGGACGAAGACATCGAGAACGACCTCTAGGACGACCTCAAGGACGTCGAGGACGACGTTAACTGCGCATACCTACTGCGCAGTAGACCATTGCCGGAGAACGCTCATAAGCTGAGACCCAAAGCTACAAGCGCGAGCTAGCCCGCGCTTCTGGCTTTGAGAGGTGCATTTCTAGCGCGAGCGCTCGATCGTTCTGCGGAACAACGCTTCAAGGCAGCGACCTCGAGCTCTGGTGGTTGTGGCATCGGCTGCAGTCTCGGTTCTCGCAACGTGCATTCCACACCGTCGAGATCGCCGTTCTTTGACAAACGTTAGGTTGGAGCTTGATCTGAGGGCGCGGGGACCTATGTCAGACCAACCATACGCCATAGCTCGGTACTGGCCGATATTTCTACTTACGGCTACCCTTGACCGGGCAAGAACTATTTACTTCACGAGCGGGATACGCATTGCGGTTCTCGCTGGCCGACTTTGAAGCGAGGGGCAGAGAGCTCGCGTCATTTCCGTACTCCTTAAAGGGGGCACTGACCCCTCAAAGGTCGTATTTGTTTTTGTTGTCAAAAACGATGCATGTTGGAGTTAGAAACACGCAAAACTATACCAGAACCCGAAAAAAAAAATATCTTTCCAAGCGCGCGCGCGTTTTTTTTTATTTGTAGCGCTCTTCTCGACCGTTCCTCGCTTTTTATTTGCGACGTAATCGATTCTAAAATTTTGAAGCTTCGTGAGCGGACATTTTAGATAATAATTAATAAGGGCATTCGTAAAATATATATTTTTTTAACGCAATTGCGAACGCGCTACGGCCCTTCTTTTTTGAAATACCGAAAATCCGAGTCCGGAGTGATACCACTCACCGATGTCGCCTCCTGGCCTTTTAACCTCCCTCGGAAAACATGGCGGCGCTCCACGCATGTAGCACTGAGGATGATCGGTGAGTCGGGGAATCGCACCAAGTTCTCTCTTTTTTAGGTGCCCGACGACCTCTCAGTCTTCGAAAAGAAAATCGTTAGACGGTCAAAAGAACTGGGTTTGGTGTCTGTAATCGTAGATTCGGTTGTCACTCCGCCGGGGCAGTTTTTCCACGCAGAACCGGCGCGACTTGGCCCCTGCACGTCGCTCACAAAAGTCCACTGCGCGTTCTCTTCAACCTCACACCGTTTCAAAGAATTTGAGAACGCTGAAAGGGCCCTAAAAGAACTTCAAACACGGAAGTGGAGCGTCTTCTGCCCATAGGGATAGGCGGCACGCACGGAACGGTTGATCGCGGGATGCGGGCGAACACGACACGGAGGCGTGAGAGAAACTCGAGTTGCAGGAATTAAGGCTCAGTCTTCGACGTCGCTGCACTGGCGCGGATTGCGCGGGAACTTCAAATTCGGCTTTGGGAAATAGTTCTCTTGCTTCACAAATGCCGAGTTTCCATGTTTGGAATTTTGAGGGTAATGTCCAGGCATCGTTTTCGATCGTTTCGGATAATTATTTAAAAAAAGAGAAAGGAAATGATTTTGACTTGTCAGTGCCCCTTTAAAGCATTTTACGTTTTTAACCCAAACCTTGTAAAGTAAATGCTAAGCCGTGACATGTGCTCTTCGTCATATGCACGTTGAGTGGTTGGCAATCCCCGAGAATTGCGAAAACGAGTAGTGGGGCGATTCTAATTTATAATCTACAAATGGACATTACAGTGGGCCTGATTTCAAACCAGCTAACATTCGTAAATAAGCTTCGTTTCACATCCTGGAGCGAATCTTTGTGACGTGGGTAAATGCGCAAAAAGCGCTTGTGTTGGTGCAAAACTGTGAATAGGAGGATCTTTGTAAGAGCTGTGGAGCGTGAATTTCGAAATCAAACGCGACTTGTTCGTTCATTAGGGTAGAGATTGTTTCCTGTTGACACGAGGGGTTCCAGAGCGCGAGTGGTAAGTAGGTCACCTTCAGGTTGGGGAGGAAAGGACGCGCCGCCTGCTCTCTCCGCTTTGGAATGCACTCGCCATGGCCTCAGTCTTGATGTTCATACGATTCGCAAACCGTCCAGCGTTGTGTGTTCCCGCGGGACTCGATGCTCGGGAAATCGTGTGAAAGCGGCCATATCGGTCACGTTTTTTTGTCCATCTGTGCTGGAATAGGCATGTACGAAGTGCTTGTATGTTGAACGGTCCGGTAACTGCTAGGCTGTCGGTGATTGATAGAGATGAAGAGTATTTTGGCTCCGATGGCGGATCCACAGGGAATGAAATGATTCGCACGAAGGAGATTGTGTGTATTCGTGTGTAGTGTGGTTTTGTGTAGCACTCTGCTCAGGACTACGACGGCGGGGCTTGCTGTAGGCTGCCGCGCATCGTGTGTGCGCCCGAGAATTCTGCCGGGAGCTGCACCGCGGCGCCACTGTCTTGTCGCACGCTTGCCATACCGCTTGAAGCAGATTAGATGACTTTAATGAGCCCGCAGTGCACAAAGTGTGACACGTTTTTGTATCCCCATTAAGGAGGTTTAAGAAGGTTAGCATTTAGGTTTCCACGTAATACGCACTCGCGACTCATTCAGCCCGCTTTCAGTACTAGGGCTACCGATCGGCGAATCAAAAGGTTAATGCATTTCTGTCATCCCGTCTAAATTAAATATGGCGAGTCACGCGAAGAAGGTCTACATAAGAGTGGAAGCAGGGCTGCAACAAATCGCTCGTTTTGTGTCTCCGTGCACCTCTGTTTCCAACGTATCCGAGTCACTTGAGGTCAAAGCCCGCCATCTTCTTTCTCCCTTCTCGTAGTCAGAAAAAGAGATGCGGTTTCTGCTATGCGCCGGCTTTATAAAGGAGGCTATGGCTTTCCTAAAATTCTGGTAAGCCCGCAAGACGTTAATTGAAATTCTCTGCATCATTTACCAAGAATCGTATCAATCGAGATCTTTGTTTTGGTGTCTCCTCTATTCGTTTTTCCTCTACCCAATGGGACTCAGTGGCGAATCCCGGAGAAAAGCTACCGAAGATAAGCTGAGCAACTTTTGTGCGGGTCCGGAGAAAAGCTCACCAGCCATTTCACGGACACGATGAAAAGCGATACGAGGCGACCGTTACCAATTCAATGTTGTTTGATCAACTGGAGAATTAGTTTCCATATTCTAGTATCGGATAGAGCGTCTAAGAGAAGTGAAAGAAGGTCCATGCACCTACGTCCCACGCAGATATTTGAAAGACTGCTTTAGCCCTCGTTCCGCGTTCATGTCGACTGTTTCCGTCTGACTCGCGATATTTAAAGGGGTTGTCCGGTCGAGGGAGCCTTCATATAGACGAACGTCAATTGTGTTTCAATATACCATGTCCCAATATTCATTAAACCTTTCATGAGCGTGTGTACGAAACTGCACCCCGAATTTCGCCAGTGCCAATGGCCGACATTCGTAGCTGCTGCCTGACGTCAGATAACGCGAAGGATCGTCGGATGGTCGGCATGACAAGCCTTGGTCGATGGATGTCTCGCATTTTGTTTCGAATTATCTCGTCTCCTAGGCTGTACCCTACCGAAATAGGTTCCTTGTAACGCAGTTCCCAAGCGTGTGCAAAAAGTGGCGCCTTTTAGCAGGATATTATTCGAGAACAGTGGTTAGCTTCGAGCAAACGTATGCCGTTTGCGCTTACACAACTGCGACGGCTACTGATCGGACAACGGGCACTTGCAAAGAGAAGGGTGCAGATTTTGCCTCTGAAGCGGCATCTGGGTCCTCGTTTGTCGGCGGATCCACTGGATCGGTGATGCGGCTGCGGGTCGTTCCCTCGGAGGGGATGCCCGCGGGTCGAAGGCAAACGGCGAATCGTTCGACATGCACGTAACATTTCTAGGTCGTCACTTGGCTCGGACGAGCTTGGTGAATCGTAGCCACGCTTCATTTTCACACGCGGGTCAAACAGAATCGGGCTGCACGCGTGCTTATACTTTGGGCATCGTTTCCAGATGGCCTAGCTGTTGGTTTCGGTTTCGCTGCATAATCAAACCGATTGTTCCGATTTGAGCGAGGAGTGGGTGGACGTAGTTGAATATCGTTGGTACAGCATCACACCTCAGCTTACGAGCTTTCTGTCCGCTTAAGAGTTCGACTCGTACTTCTCTCCTGTGAGATGATTGCTGCATAAGCGGGATCTCGATCTTGAAGGGAACCCAGTGTTCTCTACGCACGGCGACGATCCATTTTGCTCGTCGCTGGGCGTCTCGCGGAAAAGATTTTGGGACCTCACGTCTTGGCTCGCAGATTGCCCGATGGTTGTGGCACCCAACCGCGCAACAAAAATCTCACCCATCCTCGAAACGGGTCGAGCGCAACCAGAAAAATAAAGCACACTGCAGCATTCACTCGCCGGCAAACGACGAGACAAATGCTCGTTTTGCGTTTTGGATGGATGCATGGATGTCAATGGCTATACCCTTTGTAACGGGTGGTAGCTTGCGCCACCTAGCCTTAAGAAGACAAACATATGATTCTTCCCGCTCTTCTAAGCCACTTTTCTCCCTATGACCAGGCAGTAGGGGGTATCACCAGGATGGCATATATGTGACGGCAGACCTTCGATGTTGCCAACGAAAGCACCTTTTACGCTAGGATGCGATTAGACCAGTTTAAAATTCAATTAGCCATGCAGAGGGCCATATAAAAATAAGATATTGTACGGACGATGCGTCTCGAGGCAATAACAATGATATTTAATTGTTTTCTCGAGCACAACATTTGGGTGGACAATCCCTTTAATTTTGGATAGCCTGGATGTTGTAAACATGAACTTCATTTTTTCCAACCAGAACTGAAGCGTTATTCTTAAATAAAAGGTAAAATATAAAGATATCGGAATTTACTTTTTTCTTAAAATTTAGTGTCGTCTGCTACATATGAGGTCATTTAACATATAAGGATCCAGGAACAACTCAAGCCGCTTTCTACTACACTTGTTATTTTTTCAGGCTATTCTCTATTTACCGTTCTATTAGAAAGCCTTGTTTATTTTCGTCGTGCAGTCCGAGAAGTGTATGGTATACATACAAAAACATTGATCTGCTGGTAAAGTTCAGAATAAACTCGTGCACATACGGCAATCAAACGTACTTCACTTGAGTTACTGTATTTCAGTTGAGTGAAGGCTCGGTTCCCATATTCGTAGGTGAGCTTTTCTCTCCATATGGCGGCTTTGCGGTGAGCTTTTCTCCGGTGAGCTTTCCTCCGCCGCCTCTCAGTGAGCGTCCGTGCTCTGCTTAAGCGACGGTCGCTTTTGTGTCCATGGTGACTTATCTTTCGCCCTCAAGTTGGCAGCAAAGAAGCTTGTCGTCTCGCCTCTTCCTACTGGCGTTTTCTTCATTCCAGCCAAGATAATCAATCCTCCGACACGGGGGCGCTTCTCGGTGAAGGGTGGGGGGGCCAGAGGACATCTTGTTTCTCACACTGATTGCCAGCGCCTCCGTAGAGCGCCTGTTCGGCGTTCACATGTGTTCTCAAAGAACAGGGGCAGGCTGTCCGACGAAAACTTGGAGAAGCAGCTCTTCCTTCGAGTGAATAAGCCTTTCGGGGAAAGGAGTGTTTTCTAGTTTTTTATTTTCGAATAGTTGTGAGACTGATTTTGGTAACAATTTGTAACTTGAGAGTATTTTCAAAGTAACGGGTTAATTTCATGAGTACTTGGTTCTCTACTCGGTTACTTTTTTGACCTGGCATTGAGTAACTTGAATACTTATTTTGCGTATCTTGTACAAGTTTGCCTCGATGGCACTCGTGCGCTCGCATTCCGCGGGAAGGTTGGGACTCGGTCGAGCGTCGCTTTTCCGTGCGGACATTTGTGGAGTGCGCGGGTCGAGCGCTCGGCCCTGGGTTTGACCGGTTCTGGCTGCCTCTTGGTGCCTGGGTTCCGCTCGGGTTTCTCGACCGTGAGAGTAAGCGGCGCCTCGATGAGCGAGGCTTCCCGAGAGGTGGGACGGAAATTTTGGGATGACGGGGTGTCAGGTGGGCCCTCGTTCCAACGGGATCTCGGAGGCCTCTTCCCTCTCGCTCGTGCCTTCCGAGTTGCGTCCCGATGTCCCGGGCGAACGTCGGGCCGTTTATGCCGGGTCGCAGAACTCGGGGTAGCCCCCCCCCCCGTACGGTCGCCATTTTGGATCTGAAATGAACCACGTGATCCACGCACCGGTTTTTATTCTCTGTGGTCACGAAACGCGCGCACAGCTTCGCACTGCACCTGTGCTTGGCGGCATTGATTTTTTGTAAAAATAATTTTAGGGACACGTTGGTGTATATTGCGTACAATATACGCCAAGATTGGCGAGGAATGCTTTAGGTACGATGACGCATCATCGCGATCTTGGCGCGGCTTATCACGATGGCGCAGAATGCCGAGCGACTGAGCTGTGGACGCATGCGCAGCATCTGATATACAGCAGAGCTACAGCGCATGCTCATAAGGCGTTTCACAGCCCAGCAGACGAAAATGGCAGCGCGCAGACGGCGATTTTTGCAAATGTCTATTGGCAACCTGCAATGTTGTTCGGTTTGGCGCTATCCAGCGACTGGAGCAAGAAACATTGGGTATGTCTGGGAGTGGTAGCTGCATTTGTTCAAACGTGAGCTATTACTCTGGTGGCGCCGCTTAGCCTAGTGTCTGAAGCAAGAAATACTGAGTGGGCCAGGAAGCCGTGATCGCATCACGTGCCAGTACGGCGGAAGCTACGACCCTGGCGGGCCAATCGTGACGTGACTAGGTATCGCCGGAGTGCGCTTTTACTGCGAAGAAGGCTCTTCTCTGCGTCATGCTCCAATAGGTCTGTGTTGCGCTCGTATACGTAGCGCATGTCGAAGCCGTCGGCAGGCGAGGTGGTGCTTATCGTTCACCCTTTGCCAAGTTCCAACGAGACACGGTATAACCGTGGGCTCTCACTCTGTTCGCGCCGCCTGGCCGTTGCCGGCTGGCTAGTATAAACTTGGAAGATTTGAAGGGCCTACATGACGATTGCCGTGGCAACGGATTATTTTTCAGGCAATCGCTTCGCGAGGTTTCGGGTGTTCGCATCTGTTACGTGTCCTGGGGCTCTGATCTGGACACTTGGCGAGGAATTCGGCGGCCGCGGTCGTCCTGCGCCACGCTTGACCTTGATGCCGGCCATTGACGGCGGCGGTCGAATTCCTCGCCGACCTTTTTCGCCAAGTATCCAGATTAGAGCCCCTGCTAACAGGAGGGAAGGTAATGGCGATACTTCCCCAGGATCAAATGACTAAACATGCCGCTCTTTATTTTATAATTTTTTTTGTCACTTGGGCTATTCACGACATTCAAATTTCCTCGGTTGGCTTGTGTGCGGGGAGAGCAAATTTCGCTGTCGTGTTGTTGGGGCCCTTAAGAGTTAGGACACGAAAATTATACGGGTAGATTATTTTTTTCAATGGAGTGCTCGTAGGCTACTTAATATATACACCGAGTTTCGCGATTGTTCGAGCTCCGTAAGTGAAGTTTACGAATGTTGATAATTTTCATTCGGCGACCAGGCAAAACTGCCAGTGCCACCAGTGGTGCCCGTAAACCACGTGATCATTCTAGGCGTTCCCCTGCTCGCCTCGCCACTGTATGATCGCACACACTCTCGCTTCCTTTTGACCTTGTACCCTGCATGCACGTGCGAGATCGTCGCGGCGAGTTGCTCCGTGACGATGTCGTCGCTGGAGCCGGTCGCTAACGGGTCCAAGTCGAAGTGACCAGCTTCCACCATCTCTTGAGAACAGTCAGTCTCGTCGCTGCTGCGTGTCGAGGGCTCCGATGAAGCGAGCGATGTTCGTCGACGTCGTCGTCTCGAAACCGCGTGCTCCAAACGCGGAAGGTGGACGAAGAAGCTGAAGCGCGAGACGCCGAGCAAGTCCGCGAGTGCGGTGGGGGCCATGGGATGGTCCGGCTGAACGCCGGACCATCCCATCGTCCTGATCTCGCTGCCGGCGACTTGCGGTTGTGTGTGTAGAAAAGCACGTGAACACGTGGATGATCAATTACTCTGATGACGACGTGAGTGAACGACGCTAGCGTTTTTTTGCTCCTTTCGTATCACGAGAACGATGGCGTGGATTAGCTCGCTATCTGGTGGACACCGAATGTTCCCAGAGTGGCGAAATTCCCTCGTTTCAGAATCGGGTCGCGGGGCAGCAGTCGCGCTCCAACCCATCCCCAATACCCATCAAAGCGAAGCACGCACAGTGGAGCTCTTCAGTCCACATTCCTGGTCCTGTGTAGAGTTCTTTCCTTCGTTTCTAAGGGTGCTTGTCTCTCTCGCCTCAAAACAAATCCAAGTCGAGTGTTAGGCTTCGCGTCTGAGGCGCCACCGGAGCGAGCAAACGAGCCGGCAATCTTTTTCGGCGAACCAGATTAGCGGCTAATTGATATAACAAAAACAAAAAATAAATACAGAATATCAGCGCACCTTCCGTTCGGTCCGAACTCATCCATGTCCACAGCTTCCGCCGGTCCTCTTCCGCGCGATAGTCGATACACCACACCCAAGTCCTCTTCCGCGCACGGCGTCTCGGCGAACATTTGATCCATCCCACGAAGCAAACAAACTGTTGTAAGAGGAGACGGTCGTCGTCAACGTCCCTCAGCGCAGGAACCGCGCAATGGCTCAACCGCCAATTCCTCGCGCTCGCGTACAGGCCCTATGTACTAACACGCCGTACCCCCGCGGCGCTGCTCTTGGTAGCCTAATGACATCAGGACCCTCCGACGAAGCTTCAGAGGCATCCGCTAGGGAGAAATTTGTGAATCGTTAAATTCGTTTTCGAATATATATTGTTGCGTTTTCCTACAAACAACGGAGGCCAGATTCACGAAGAGCTTCTTAGGCTACAACTTAGCCAGGAAGTTGGTAGTTTGCGCATAGCGTAAGAATTGCAGAAATCAGTATTCACGAACGTACGGGAAAATTTGGGTGTCCCGCAAGCTCCCGATCACCACGAAAGCGGGCTATTCCTATGGTGTCGAACCGGTCATTCTTGCGGTTCATCAGGTTTGCGTTTTTTTTCCGCTTAGTGTCCGGTTCAGCGATGCACTCGAAATATCGGTTTGGTTACCGGTTTTTGAACAAACGCGAACCGGTTAAAACCGGGTTCATAACCCTACCTTAGACCGCGGCCACCCGCACTTTGCCTGGGTTAAACAAAAATATATGCCAGTAGTTAAGAAAATAAAAGTGCGTTCGACTCGGCGTCATCTGCATTAAAAATGCAAAAAGTGGTCAACAAAACGTGGTCATACAAGCGCTCGCAAAACATTACTTAAGTGCAGTACTGTGGTCCGAAGCAAATTAGCTAGCACCCTGTGACACTGCACCGTACTCGCAAACTACCCGCCTGGAATGACGGAGTTGAAGACGCGACGGCGAAGGACAAGTGCAAAAATGATAAACAAAATATATAAGCTGCAGTCATGTCAGTGACCCTCGGAAGCTCCAAGGCGAAGAAGTGCGATCAGACTACATTCGCCAGGGAATGTTCGCGTGGAATAGTTAATCAGGTTGGCGTGTGTTCGATATTCTAAGATATTACTATTGTTAGGAAGGCAGAATTATGTGCGAGCCTGCGAATGTGCGTTTAGTGAGGGGTCTCAATATTCATTAATCCGCTGACGCCCGATGATAGCAAATGGTTTGGCCAGTCGGAGATGGTTCCCCAGCCCTTTGGCAGTCATGAGATGGAGCATTTCAGAACGTGCGTCTCGATTAACAGAGGCAGTTTCTACGAGGCAGTCATAAAGTAACCGCGTTACAAAAAATGAAAATTTCGCGATAGACTGCTTCGAATATTGTCTCCACTAAAGTACGCCAGCCCAGCGGCCTGCTGGAAAATTCTCAGGTAATCTCTCAGGAAATGGTCGCCCCTTTAAAAGCGTGCAACAGGGAAGAGCTCATTAATCCGGTTTAATGAGCGCTGCTCTTCCCTGTTGCACGCTTCGTCACCAAACAAGTTCCGGGCAGTTCCGGCATTGGGCTTCTGGGACCGTTGAGGCCCAACAAAATACGTCCCAGGGGATTGATGCTCGAGAACAACTAGGAGCGTGGTCAACGCGCCGTGGTTTGCTGACCTTAGCTGCTTTGCTGGGGCATGAGACTGTGCGCCACCACGCGGCACGGCGACGGCCGAAAAATATCGAGGGAGGGACCTGGAGTTGGGGAGCTGAAAGCGGCATCCCTGCTTTTGTGTCCATCTTTATTTTCTCAATTTCTTCCCGTCTCTCAAAATGACATCTCAATGAAGGAAATGGCGCTCGTTCACTCATTGATGTGGCCGCAACCGATGACATTCGTCTTAATAAACGGGCAGGAGAAGCAAGCAGTGAGAGTGGACTATTTGCAGGACGCGGAAGCAGACTACCCTGGCAATCTGGTGGGTGCCGTCGATTTGGCTGGACTCGCGCCTAGGTTAGCCCCTTGCGAGCACCGTGCGGCTCTCCACCTGGATCTTTACGAGGGTCCAAGGGCCCCGTGGGCCTTGCGTGGGGGTGAACGGAAGAGCGGCCCGATAGCTACGAGGCGGAAGAGAATGGGGCGCGACAAAACGCGAGTGCCCGCTGGGATGGCCCGGTCGACTGGGGCGGCGGGAGGGAGGGGAAGGCGCTCTTCCAGAGTGCGAATTCTCGGGGAGGTTCCTCCGATTCTCGGAATTGGACGAGTGGAGAGCAGCCCGCTTTCCTGGAATCCACGGGAGGGAACCCGCTTTTGCCCCCGCGGAATGGAGTCGGTGGGGCATCTTTTCAGCGCCGCCATCTTGAATGACTTCCCGTACGGGCGTCTTCTTTTTCTTTTTTTTTTTTATCTCGCTTGCCACGGTTCCGGAAGGTGTCCACGCTGTACTGTTGCACTCTTTCAACGTGGCTCTGGCGTCTTCTGGGAATCGGACGTTGGCCCCGCACCAGTCTACGAGGGGGGCCCCCCGAAAGACCGCCCGAGTCTGCCTGGATCCCGACACGCCCGAAGGTCTGGGCAGCATTTGTTTCGTATATGACAGGGTAGTTCAAAAGTGCCTGAAAGGGGAGGAGGGGAGACTGGATTTTGTTGAAAATGTTTACAGAAATAACATGGGAAGGAAATGCAGTCCAGACTTGTGCCTATCTTAAATACTCTACTCGAGATACTGTACTTCAAATACTTTTGGTAGTATTTTGATATCTTGCAAATACATTGCGTCTAGAGTATTTGCTATTCTATCTTAATTACTTTCCTCACTATCTTGTACTGAGCTAGAAATCTACGGAACTAGGAATCGTCAGACTCCAGGGCAAAGCTGAACCCATTGCAAACTTGGAGACAAGCCACCGAACACAGAACAGGAAACAAGGCACGAGCAAAACATAGTCTCCAAATGCCAACAAAAGACCGAACGTATAGCCCAAAGTACGCCCGCCTCTGTGTGTCCACTTGTCCTTTTTTTTTAAGTTGTCTGAATTACACGTCTCGCTTGGAGCGAGCAAAGTGCTGGTGACGTCATCCGGATTTTACTCTCGGACCCCGCCTTCTGTGTGAAGTTAGAGTGATTACGCCAGAAGAGGATTTTGTCGCCAGAGCTCGGTACAATCACAATGAACCATTTTCGGAAGTAGCCGTTCGAGAGGTTCTGTACTCCGTTTCACGATAACTTGGGCGAACTGTGGAGGCTGCGGCCCCCGCGACCCAATAAGGGCGCCGGAGCAAGGCACGTGATGACGCTCCATGGTCGAGGCCACCAGGGCCTCGTTACCGCCGCAACAGCAGAGCCCTCGCGCGATTTCATCTATAACAAGAAGGTATGAAGAATAAAGAATCGGACATTTACGAGTTTGAATTATATTTAAACAAAGAAAAATTGCGGTGGCTTAGCTCGGCTATGCTAGGATATACGTAGCTGAGCTTATGCGCACAAAATGAGAGGCGCTATCAAGCGGCTCCGGTGCAGCGTCAGACTTGGCTACTGCGCAACGGAGGCGCACAGCTGGGCACGCCGGGGCGCCACTGCGTCTGCCGCGGCTATGACGTCACTCCTCTGGAATGCGCAGACCGGCGAGGCG
The DNA here is from genome assembly GCA_037355805.1 of Ixodes ricinus. Lineage (NCBI taxonomy): Eukaryota > Metazoa > Arthropoda > Arachnida > Ixodida > Ixodidae > Ixodes > Ixodes ricinus. Next base: position 98,123 of record JAZHYW010026570.1, on the reverse strand, counting down.
CGCGCAGCGGTGGCTCCGGCGCGCCAGCTGTGCGCCGTGTGACGTCACTGCTCCTCGCGCATGCGCAGCGCGGCTCTTTGGGAGCCACGCGAAACTGCTCAACCTCGGCCAGTGCAGCTCACGCTACAAAAATTGAGACGTTTACAAATCTCTAATGCGACATCATAGCGCAGCTCTTGAGGTATTTTGATTTTGCGATATACCGTGCTAAAGAATTTAAGGAAGAAATATCTATATGTACAAATGTAGACCTCGTCCTCCTGCGTACACAATATAGATGTGTGTGGGGTTGAGAAGGAGACGTGAACACTTAATACTTTACTTTAAAGGGCTTCAGCCTGCAGTTGCTCGAGGTGATACCGATTTAGTACTGGCGCTGGGCTTTCGAGGCGGCGACGAAAAAGTAGACGCTGGGAAAGCGGAGACGACGGGGTTAATCAGACTGGTGGCATAAGTCGAGGGAAGAACGCAGTTTGTGTTTTTCCTTTCAATCCGGGGAAACGTGCGGGTTGCGAGGGGCCATCACCGTCGCACGGACTTTCGGTTGTGTGCTTAGCGGCGATATATAATTAAAAAAAAAAAAAACTTTGGCGTAGGTGGCGCAAGTTGCCGCCCGATGAAGCGGGTTCAGCCGTGTCTGTCCATCCATCCGTCGGTCTGGGGCGAGAAACGCCGGCCGAGCCTGCTATGGATCCGTTGTTTTGTTAAAAACCAGTGGAAACTTGCGTAACGGGCTTGAGCTAGTTGGTGCATATTACTAGGATAGGGCCAGCTTGAACTCGGGAGAAAGAAAAAGGGGTATATCTACCTCTCTCTCTCTTCACATTTTCCTCTCCCAAGTTCAGGCTGGCCCTGTCCCAGATACCTGCCGTCCAAATGTCGCGATGTATGCGTGGACTGCACCGAGAAAGCTGGGAAAGCGGTGGAGATCAGTTCTCGCGTGTTTCCTGCTGCCTGCGCCATCTGTCTGTGAGCGTGGTTTTATAGACGTTCGAAAAAGGGAACGCTAGGTGCCGCGTCGGTCCACGATTGCCTTGCGGGTAGCGCCTCGCTATCTGTAAGGTCCCCGAGCCAACATAAACGCGGTCTATGGTCCAGTCCATTGATTTATCGGGCTGGGCGGTCATTAGATGAGGGGATAATCGTCACGGTAAGTGGATTAACTAAAATCTCTTCATGGACTTTAATTTTTGGCAATTGCTATTAGAGGTCGGACGAGTTTTAGAAAAATTGCTAAAAGGTAATAGTTCTTAAGATAAGAATCGATCACTTCTCGCGTTTTTTTTTTTTCGCCCGATTTTAAGCAATTGGCGCAAAAAGAGCGCATCAAGCTCGGCCCACAATGACGCTTGGAAGTGTGATGTAGTCGTTCGGGTCAGGTCGTCACTTACGTCGTCGAGGCATCCACCAAGGACACGCTACTATGATAATGACATAATTGAAACGAAAAATGAATTATTTTACGTGAACGTAAACACACATTTTTCTAAAGTTCTTGCTTGAGAACACGAGTGATTGTCTTCCCCAGTTTTTAGCAATGAGGAAGAAATGTTGCCAGCCGTTTATGTGAACAAAATGTATTTCCAGATGCAACTACAAAATGTTCCATAATATGTTAATTTCTCATAAACGTACTAGTCGGCGGACTCGAAACAAAGAGTTTCGGACTCTTTCAGTGTGAAGTATGCTTGCGTACTTGCTGTGACGAATGAAGAGGCAAGAAAAATAAGATGGGCTCTGTCGAGGCATTGGGGAAAGACCAGGCTCGGGAAATTCCAAGATCGAAAATCGAACTAAATTATTTAGAGCAGCAGAGCCGCCGGTGCAATAGGGCATTCCAGGTTTAACTGTATCGTTCCCGGCCGGGATTTGACCAAGGTGGTGGAGGATTTACATCTCCAAAGCTCGGCCTCCCATTCTTTCAACGTACGGATATCTGACAATTCATCGTCTTCCGAAAAAGCATGCTTCAGTTCCGATAGTACGGCACATTCGGTCTGCATAAAAGATGCGTGAATGGCTGCGCGCGGTAGACTGCATAAACTGAGCCAGTCTCATGACCAGTCGACAACGACAACTTCACTCACGCAAACCAAGAGCTGTCTTGGATGGCGAGACCAAAGAGAACGGAACGCGGGTACAAATTTGTCTGGCTTAAAAACGCTGATTTGTGTAAGAAAGGCCTTGGGCTCTCCAGCAATACGCATAGGCGTGATCAGCGTCCTCAAAAAACTAGAATATAAAAAAGCGTTTTTTTTTTTTACAGTTTTTGTAGTTTAATCATTTTGCGAAAGAATCGAATTCGGCATGCATATTTTAGAATATGTAGAATGCAAGTATCTAGGTCTCGATAGAACTTTTATGTATATATATTTCTAAAAATGTATGAAATGTCTGTTAGCCCCTTGAAATGGCATTTCAAGGCGCTAACCTTTCGACGTCTTCCGTAACCTGCGCAGGCACCAAACGCGGGTCCGTTCATGCACAAGGGGACGGGGCGTGAAAGCTACAGGCACGGAGACCGCTGCTTCGAGACTTTGCGCTCACGCTTGAAATGCCCGTTTCGAAAGGGGAGCTTTCGTAGGTAGGTTCCTTACCTCCGAATCTCCTAGCGGAGAGAGACGCTGCTACTGAGCATGCGCACCGCTAGCTTCTGTCGGCATACTTCTGGGGATCATTTCTGGTCGCCATAGGCTAGCGGGATGGCGGGTGCGGTTGCAGCTTTCGCTGTGCAGTAGGTAGGAAGAGCAGAGAGAGAAAAATGCCACTCCCCCTCTTACCCAGCGCGTCGTCCGCTCCGCCAAGTGGGCTGTAGCCGTAGTTAACATCCGGCTGGCGTGCAAACCCGATTGAAAATCGCGTCATTTAGGAAATTTCAAGCGCAAATGCGCGGATTTCGATATGCAAGTCATCGTGTAATGTTAGGCCCGATAAAAAGGGTAACCGCGTCCAATTGCGCTGTTGTGTGTCGCCCAAATAATAATAATCATAAAAAAAAATGAGGAAACTAGGTCACAGTGGTCCGACTGTCCTCTCCGGCGAAAAGTAAATCCGGTTGCAGTACCTTTTTTTACTGTATTAAGCTCGTACTGGTGTTGGCCCTTAGCGAAAATGAGTGGGGAGTCTCGAATGAATACATAGAAACGTGGTCTCCTGACGCAAAATACGCGGTGGTTGAGGGTAGTACTGCCGGCTGACGCCACTGCTATTGAAGTAACGGAACAAAGATACGCTAGCTGATCATTTCCTGAAATAAAACAGGGCGCCATAGGTTGATTCTGGAGTAAGCAGAAAAATATTCTAGAAACGCGACCCAGCGGCAGCCGCGAGTAAGAGTTCGATGTTCGGTACAGCCAATACCACCTAGAAGAGAAGGCCTGCTCATGACGTCATCGTTAGTAGATCCCCGACTCGCCCCAAGCGGCAAACACCCCGAGGCTTGACGAGAGGAGGGGACTCGTAACAACTACGCCTCATTAGCAAAACAATTGGGGTTCCGTGGTGTGGCCAGAACGCGATTGACATTTAGACAATGAATTAGTCACGAGGATTTCGTTGGAGTATTCCTTTAATGCCATTAATTCTGTTACATCAAAATGAATCGGTTACATTCGTTTCATTTCTCTAGACTGCACGTAGACGTTGTCACGTCTAAAACTTGCGGCCGTGTCGTATACACACCCTACCGTTTTTTTTTTAAATTTTATTTAATGTGTCTTTGTTGGCATTCGAAACGAGCGTGCCGCATCGTCAACTTCGTGATTGACGCCGAATGTGGTGGCAGACTGCAGCAAAGAGGCTTCCCGAAAGGTCCGGTCACTTGGCACCGTTCGCTACTCTCAAAACGCCAACCCAGACTGCGCGAGAGCTTCCGCTAACGACCGTTGAGTGACGCGACCAGGCCGAGAGGCTGTCGGTCGCCTTCCTCTTGTTCGGGACGGTGTCCTTTTCATTTAGTGCCAGGCACTCGCTCGCCTCATTAAAGGAGCTGTGCAACAACTTCGGTGCTTCGCTTAATGGGGGGTGCAACGATTTTAAGATTGAAAGAATTTGCATCTCGTCATTTTTACGTTGTTTATCGTGTCCCGGAGGATAGAGAAAACATCTCCTTCATTAAACAATGTCGCGATTCCCCTGCAGAATCCCAAAGCAGAAGTCTAGCTTTTTCCCCACCTGCAGCCGCAAGCGGCAGCCGAGGGAACTACGGCGAGAAGCTTACGTGACCTAGCTCGGCTCTAAGCTGCAGCATAGCGCCCGCTAATGTCAGCAGAAAGAGGGAGAGGAAGCGTCCTCCGTGCGAGCACACGGGAAGCTACACGGCACCCCGAATGGCGTCACTAGGAGTGCGACCAAGTGTGACCCTGAAGACTGGGAGTGAGTTGAGGGGTGCCAGAAATGCCAACATCTATCCTTTTTTTTTTTTTTTTTTTTTTACACGACAACTAGGGCATGCAGGCGAAATCGGTTTTTTGTTTACTTTAGAAGTGTCAGAGGGCAACTTCCACAAATGTTTCACCGAAGTCCGGAAATCGTTGCCCCCCCTTTAAATAGTTTGGGGGTTGGTGTCTCGACCTTTCTGAAGTAAAGAAGAAACAACCACTATTGCCTGCATCTCCTAGTTTTTATTTTAAGAGTAGTTGTTATTTTAAAAAAGTGGACAAAGATTGAGGTTTTCGGCACCTCTCAACTCCTTCACCATCATCCGAGTCACGTGCGCTGTGACGTGAATGGGGGACGCGCGGGGTTCCGGTGAAGCTCTCTCTCTAGAGCCATTAGTGAGCAGGGAGAACTCACCCGCTTGCGACCGCGTGACCACGTGCTTGCGCAGCGTGATCAACATTGCGAAAGGAGGAAAGTCTCTTCCCGGGTCCGGCCACCCCCTGTGCGACGCTGTCCCCTTCCCCTCCGACTTCTGGCGGCTGTTCGCGGTAGCAGATAGAGCTGACGGGTTTGTTGACCTCGGATAGATGGCGCCACTAAAACTCCGTAGAATAAAAGGTTTGTCGATGATACCAGGTTTTGAACGCATTTATATTTGTTCGAACGACAAGATTTATGGAAAAATTACCTTTTATCGAGCAGGTATTTGCGCAACTTGCTATCTTTCTACAAGACCGCCATTGACGTCACGCCGCGTGTTTCTCATGGCCGCCGCTCGCGGCTGCAGGTCAGGAAATATTCTAACTTGCCTCGCGATTACGCGGCGGAATCGCAACATTTCGAAGGAAAATGTGTTTTCTGTCCTTTGTGACAAGATAAACAATGTCAAAAGTAGATTATGCAAATTCTTTCAACGTTAAAATCGTTGCACAGCTCCTTTAAATGTTCAGTTTCAACGTGAGGCTAAACTTTGTTAGAAAACTGAACACACTAAGAAATACCGAAGACAAAATATACAGTTGACAGACAGCGTCTTAAACTCGGCTACAACAATTATCTCATCCACTAAAATAATTAGGTGGGTAGTTGAATAAGCATTATGAGCAATAAATAGCGCGAATTACAGACAGACACGAAGACGGGACTAGCGCTAGTCCCGTCTTCGTGTTCTTCCCCTTGTTTGTCCGTGCTATTTAAGTGTAGGGAAAACAATTGTTTTCCCAACGATGCGATGCGGAAAATTCAACGCAAAAATCTACAGCTTCCCGTTCGCGAACGCGGAGAGCCTATGGAGCGGCCATACTTCTATCCACACGATGATGTTAGCTTGATGGTGGCGCCACCTCTAGGTCGTTCTCAGTTCCTACACAATATAACACGAACTTTTTTTTGTGTGTGTTATATTGTCCAATAGGGGTCAGTTAAGAACTATAGAGACCTTGTTCACAAGGGCGCCGCCATCTTGAAATACCGTCACTTCCAGTATGGGCGAAAACATTGCTTTGCCGTCGCCACGCCAATTGAATGCTTGTAGGAGATGAAAAGCGTAACCGTCACCCATTCTCGTTCTTTGTCCCTATTTTTTACTATTTGCAGGTTGAAATCTTTAATTTTTCGTTGCTCATACCGGATATGCCTACTTGGCGGCTGGGGACGGGAATAAGCGAGAAAGGTCGATATTTACTCCCGGATTACAACACCGCCTACTGATCTCGCGGTAATAAAAACGATGCAAACTCTTCTCCCGTGCTTTCTATTTTTTTTTCTGGATTAATGGAGATTACGATTGTTATCATTATACCTAGTTTTGGGCACGTTGTGCGTTGTATTTTGAAAAAAGACGCAAAATCTTAATGGTGCAAAGCCGTAACACTGAAATGTTTCGCTTCGAAACCAGCGAACTATACTTTTCCACCGCCTTTCGCCGGACCCAGAGTGATGTGTCCGCCCGACTCCGTCGGATGGATGGATGGAGGATGGATGGATGGATGGATAATGGATGATGGATGGATGTCGATCGTATTTTTCATAACGGGCGGTAGCCTACGCCACCTAGCCGTGGCGGGTCGTCGTGGTTCGTCTCCATCGCGCTCCACTCGTCGGCGTCGCTCGTAGTGACGTCGACGAGCGCACGTGCCCGATCGCGTCGGCTGACGCTGGCTGCTAACGGGAAGGAGTCTTTACTCCAGCGTCAGGCGCAACGCGACGTAGCGCAGTGTAGCCCAGCGTGCGACGGAGTAGCTCACGACGGAAAAGCAAACCGCACACCGACGACGGTGGCTTTCTCGGAAGCTCTCGCGCGAGCGCCCCATTCGGGTATCTGGATATCGGGGCCAGTCGGAGTGTGTGAGACACTCATTTCTGCGACCTGAACCTGCCGTTCTTGCCGTGTGTCGCGTGCTGTTATCGCATTCCCGTGTTGGTGTGCATATTTAGTGTTCGTGCGATTGACTGGGCGAGGTGTATCCCGGCGGATTCACAGGAGTCCATTTGACCACTCCGGCGAACCTGCCAAGAGCTTCGACGGACTCGATATTGTGATTTTTTTTTTCGTCAAAATTTGTGTGACGTTTCGGGGGAAAAAAAAATGCTGGTGTGCACTCGTAGTTCACATCATTTTCTTGGTTTCGAACTGCTAACCAGTGGCCCAAGTGGCTGCTTCGAAGCACGACCACACACACCGATCGCATGATTTGTACCCACCAGGAAATGGAAATACGCACCGCGAGACGACGCCGTTGCCACGTCGTTTTGCGCAAGCTCGCGTTGCCTTCGTCCACGTGAAAGTAGAAACAGCCTTGTCCGCCCAAGTATTTCTAAATCTATCGGCGTCAGATAGTGAATGTCCATCACGTGGACGCGCAAACAGATGCTGAAGCGTACGTAGGTCGTCCGAGGCAGCTTGGGATTCCGAACCAGTCCGCTGATTCGGGATCTCGGAGGAAACGACAAAGAGTTACGGTACCTAATTGGAAACGAATGGAGCATGGTAAAGAATGACAGCTAGGCACAAGTGAACATTGAGCATTGGTTAAAATCCATCCGACGGGGTGTGCAACCTACGCACTGAAATGAAAATGGTTCTACGCCAGCAGTCCATGGTGATCTCCGCTTTCCCCGAGAGAGCGATAAAAGGCTGCTTGACCGGCGAGCATTGATTGGGCGCGGGAGTGACGGAGCGACGAGACAGTGGCCAGGAGGCGCAGCTGAGCCCCAGCCGAAGCTCGAGGCGCCTGGCCTCCCTGCGTTTCGTCAGGCTGTCTGCGCTCTCGTGACGGCCGTTTCCTGTCTGCCCTCTCCCGCTATCGTCTCTGCCGGGCCAGCGGTTTCCCACGCCCAAAGCCACGTGGTCTGATTCCGACGACGGGCTTTTTGGAGCAATTCCATCGGCTCCTTTTTCCGGTCCCGAGGGACTCGAATATCCATTTGAGAAATGAGTGTTTTTTTTTTTCCCGAAATTTTGTTCGTTTGACGCGCTGCAGAGCGCGGACGGCTTTTTCCATTGCCCCGCGCAAAAACGCTGCCTCCAGAGCCCAATTTTTGCCCTTTCTTGGGGTACTCCAAGATGCTCGCCTGGCACTGCTGGAAAGAGCAAGGCCTCTCGTCTCCCTGCATCCGCTGTCACGAGGAGTTGTAAAATGCGCGAATGTGGCCTTGACGCGACGTACCACGACGATCATCCAAAACGGCGGTGACACGATGGCTAACCATATTGGCTGCAAACAACAGTATTCTCCCCGTGGTTTACTCCGACCGGCGATGGCCTGGGGGATGGCAGGACGACAAATATGACGTGCAGCCGGACACCCGCTTCTACGTTAAGGCCCGTTCACACTCTTGCAACCGAGTTCGACCGAGAGAGACCAAACCGGTTTTAAGCCTCTTGCGATCTCTTAGGACCAGCTCGGCTGCAGCGGAGCTGGTCCTAAGAGATCGCAAGAGGCTTAAAAACCGGTTTGGTCTCTCTCGGTCGAACTCGGTTGCAAGCGTGTGAACGGGCTTTTACTCTCGGCTGCCTCGTGGGCACGTCGTCTTTCTGTTTCACAGAAATGTCTCTTATAACTTAGTGTTTTTTTTTGTTGTTGTTTTTTCGAGATGTGCCTGGCAGGGCCGGGCGGGTTACGCTACAACAGGAGCGCGTAGACGACCACTTGAACGCGATCGGACCAAGAGTATAAATTTCGCCAGATTCTGCCGCTGCAATTATAGGTCATATTTTAATCTGGATAATGCAACAGCGAGATTGAGAGACAAAGTAAGCGATCAGGAATGCTAGCATAAACCAACCCACTTCTCTCAAACGTGAAAATCTGGATCCTTCGAACACCACTATAGACCAGTTCGCACCAGTGTGCTGTCCGATACCCTAAAGTCCACGTAGAATACAGAGCTATCCTAGCAAGTAGCGACATTCTTTGAAGCGCCAACTGCGTGACGGTGCAGGTTTTGGGAAGCGAATGGCGGCGCACAGCAGAGGTTTGAACTGAATGCCGCCATTTGGTTCCAGCGAAATGTGCTTTGTCATTTGTATTGGTTGTCGTTACGTGTAAAAGAGGTATCGAGGGACTTTAGTAATATCTTCAATTTGAGCACAAGGAGCACGATAAATGACGAAGTGTGCGATGGTTGAGTCCGCAAACGCTCGAAAGGCAGAAAGGCACCAGTGGTCGAGGAGACAAATAAACGCAGAAGTCGCGAGCATTCTTGCTGCCTCGAAGCTGGGACGTCGCCGCGCGTGCGTCTTTTCTATCACCCCAACATCCGACCGACCATGTCGGACAATGGACGCTGGATCCACAAACATCCGGGAAAAGCTAAGCGGCAACGAACCTAGCGACCGGCAAGGGCTAGCTCGGCGAGCCTGGCTGAATATGGGCCTAGCAAGGCAATCCGACCCAGCGTTGCTCCGACGTTCCCTGGCCAAGACCGTCTTTCCAGGATTCGCTGGCTTGCTGGATGGAATATGCCCGCGCGATCCTTGTGGACCCTTCCCGTATGAATAGTTTGATCGCTGACCTCAATTTTAGATTAAGAGATCAGTCTCTTCCCCTTGTCGTTCCCTTGTTTTCCGAGGCAGCGGTGACGAACGTTGTCGTCGAAAAGGGACTCTCATCGATTCTATCTCCTTGTTTTGTAGGATATGGTGCAGAATAGATCTCAAATAAACGCCGTATGGATTACCCTCGCAACATGTCGTATGTACTCTTTATTAATGGGGAATTGTAGTAGACCGTTTCCGCAGCCCGCTAAGCACCCGGATAAGCGCTCCGTAATCCCCCACAAGACCTTGAACTATGCAGATAAGGCTGGCGGCGGGCATGCGCAGGTGCGGCGTTTTCTTCCGGGATACCGTAGCGGGGTACCGTAGCGACACGACGGTACGTCAACACTCTCGAGCTAGAACAGTTCGCGGGAGCTACGCGCTGCCGGTCCAACCTTCCTTTGCCGAGTGTCACGTCAGCATCGAGTTGCAATCGTAAAAGATCGGTCCAAAAGCGCGAATCCGAGTGTGAACAGGCATTTCTTTCCGCGGCTCTAGCTGACACTCTGTAGTTCTAACGTATCTTCTTGAACGTCGGCTCGCTCCTGCATCTCCGAGGCCGCGAAAAAAAAGCCGAGGCGATTAGTTTCCATCTATGCCGCTTTGCAGACGACCGCCGCGAGCTGTCTTCTTCAACGATGACGGTTGTGTTGACTTCGTAGCGATGGCGTTGGAAGCAGCGGGAGCGGTCGACGAAGGCGGTTATTCTGGCCCTATGGCCTCATCACGTAGCAAACCAACGCACTTGTGATGACGTGCGCCTGACGTGACGTTTTTAGAACCACGCCCATTCCCTCGCTATGTCCCAAAAATCGCCCCCGGATACCCGGAACTGGGCGGAGCTGAACGAAGCGGCGCGTTGGAAGCCCGTGTCTCGAAAAGTCGGAGCAGCCGTCTTTCCGATAGTTCGCATCGGGCAGTTTTGACCAGGGAAGGTCACGGCGGGGCTGCCGCGTGGAGCGACGCTCTTCTCCCTCACGGTGGTGTTCGTCCCGAATCTGGGACTCTCTGTTAAACGTTACCTGCTCCCAAGCGTAAATGTTGCGGCGGTTGACTTTCGTTTGATGAAAACAGGCGCCAAGTGCCCATTTTCGTCTAACGATAAAGATCATGATTTATTCCGGACCAGGTAAATCGACGGTGCTTCGTTTCATGATTTCATGTTGATAAGCCGTCAAGCACCAGCAGGAAGAGGGACAACTGCGCGAGTTGGTCGTCCGTTTCGAGCACGGGGAAAAGTAAATGTTTTTATTGTTCTTCAGAAACATACCGTCTTTGGACGAATACATGCAACACGTAATAAAAGGGGTTTATTTCCTTTGCCCGTACCATTGCCTTAGGAGCGCTTGCTTTGTGTCGTCAGTGCCACAACAGCCAACAACGGCGTGTGGGTACTTCTGACAAAACCACCTATGCATGTCTCATTATCGGAACTCGTCGTTTACATTTTTTTTGATCAGTGGCATTGGGAATGGATGCGTGTATTCGAAATATCGCACGTATTAAATCACGCCATAACCTGACGTCTTTTGGGGCTAAAAATGCCCCAAAATCCCCCCCCCCCCTCCCCCCTTTTCCGAATTCCCTCCGGATATTGATCACGCGATGTCCGACGGGAATCGCGTCAATCGCTCGATCTGCAGTATCGGCCTGTTCGCCCGACACCTCCTGTATAACAAAGCCGTAGTGCTGAATGAGATGTTCACCGGCGAAGGCCAACGCTGGGCATAGATTAACCCCGACGATTGCGTCAGTGTTCGGCTCAAACGTGAAGCCGATCGCTGACGCAGCACTCCTTTCCAGTCTGTGTCCAGCGTTGGCCTTCGCTGGTGACGCAAAAATGTCAGCGCTACGGCCTTGTCTCTTGGGCTGTGTTGGTTCACGGCGGGTTCCCTCGTGCTTATCGCGCCCTGATATGCCAACTACTAAAACTCAATTCCGCGTGTTTTTTTTTTTTTTTTTGTTTTTTTGCGATTTGCGCGCGTGTTTTTGGTTCTCCGAGTCATCCGAGTTTGTAGGTAGCGACTTCTTGCGTGTATATCGCACTGTCAAGCACGAATGCGCTGCGTCCGCGTTCTTCTGCCGTAACCGGGACAGTGGAGTTTACGGCGAATTCCCGCGTACTTATCGCACCCGTGCTTATCACCGATTTTTTAATACAATTTTGCTGTTCATTTTCGCCATTTATGTTTTCACTTTGGGTGGGCGTACTTTACGATATGTAAACATACCTAGGAGCCTTCTGGCATGTGTCCACCTATCGTCTAATCTCTGAGGAAAACGATAACAATTCTGCAAAATAAAACGTACACTTGGCCTTTTTTTTTGTTCCATGTTTAGCGCTTCTTTCCGCGCTTCTCATTCGTGCCGTAACCGCGATAATTGGTTGTCTCATCTGTAAACTTTGTGTAAACACCTGTAAACATGTACGTGGTGAATACACACACTGGCACACAAACAGCAAACCTGCGGGAGGACAAGAACAGTGGGAATGTCCTGAGTCACGCAAACTCTAAACAGTTCATTGTGCTAGAACGTATCCATGCATTTGACTTGTGAGGTAAACCTTTCATTTTATGGTTTTGCTTATAGTCTTGTCAGTCACTTCCTCTTTTTTTTTCTGAATTATTTTATTAAGTTAATATAAGTTTAGTATTATTTGTCAGTCACTTCCTTTTTTATTATTTATCTAAACAAGTTTTTTTTTTTAATTATATTTAGTCATACTTGATCATGAAGTTTTCAATATTTTGCATTTGTACTTTGATCAGATAGAAGTATATTTGTATCCTGAAAAAAAAAGGGGTTCAATTTTTTTATTTCATAGGTAACAGACCAATTCCCGCAGTTAATTGGCAAGTCTGAAAATTGTTGCACCGCACCTTTAAAGAAATTCAAAGTTTTTGAACGATCTGTCAAAAAATTAGAAATCAACTCGAACTTCCAGGAACCTTGATATTTTCTAATTATTCGAATTAGAACCTCAGCAAGGTTCTACAGTTGCAAAAATTTTCAAATTCGAACCTTAGTAAGATTCGAAATTTTCTAAACCTTTCGAACTCGAACTTCAGGAGGTTTGCAACATCTCTATTTTTACCACTCTGCAATGGACAGGTGGGGAGATGAAATTAGTCAGACTTGGACCGAAAATGAAGATTACGATTGGCGGTTCCTATGTTGTGCATCTAGATCTTTCTGCGTCCTGTTGCTACTCTGGCAGCTTAAGCTTCCATATACAATGGCCCAAATGTTTGCAACTCTTGAATTTTTTGTTTTGGGGCATTTTAGCGACAGTCCAGTATACATTTTACATTACTGTAGAGTAGAGATTCAACTTTCCGACCCATAAAATGGTTACAGGGCGGTGATAATGAGTCTTTGGGCCGAAACTTTTTGATGTCAAATATGTTTTCATAAGTACATTACACGAGACTTGTGATAGATGTAGCCCCCATTTCCTAGGAATGTTACACCTGTCTCATTTACACACTGTGACTACACAGTGCCCGTTGTGTGAAAGTGCAGCAGTATCATCTCAATGAAATGTCAACCATAATCCTTTGACTGTAGGTGGCCACTTCACATGTCCTGCTGTGCCAGAGTGTGTTTGTCGCATACTTATTTACTTGCCACTACTCAGTTAAGCTCAGAGTGGTAAATTCTCGTTACGTTGTGCGTTATCTGCAAACAAGCGATTAAAAAAAAAATTATCTTTTGGTGTCACCTGTTGATGGCTTGTGGAAAGTTTTGTCTAGGCGACTTCTCTTTCCTGTCTTTATTTTTCCGAAATGGTGACTGCATGGTGTAACCTTGCGCTCCCTAATGGATGCTGAAATACAGCAATTACTAAATTACCAATAAACATGGACTCCAACACAATAAAAAAAACATTGATGAATTGTTGCCTCCTGAAAGGCTGCTCAAAAGGAGTAGCCTCAGAGTTCCACTTTGCATGGTACTACTTCGCACGGTACTTGTCTCGAAAAATTGCTTACGAAGAAAATATTTTAAGGTGGCGGCATGTGGGCATTGATTAACCGTCTAAATGTAAGCCAACATGTCCTTGATAAAAAATATGCTTAACCCCTTGCCTACTCATTTTTTCTTTCGGGAACATACAGAAAATTTTCATTTGAAATGGGCAATTTGCATTAAATTTGACAAACTTCTCCTCGACTTCCAGGTGTCATATCCTGCTCTAAATCGGGACTTGTGGTCCAAGTACCGCTGATGTGCAGACGCCGAAGTTGATGGAATGCTTGCAGGATTCGCGTCGAGGAAAAGTTTGCAAACCATCTGCAAACAAGGATGCTTGAGCATTTCCGTAAAGTTTTCAATGAACATAAGCTTATATTTTTATGTCAGCTTTCTTGTTTAGTTATCACCTTTGCATAGCTTTTATCTGCGCGATGGCATGTCACATGTCGGCATCCCCCACCAAGACTTACAAATGCCTACAAGACTTGAAGTCTTGCAATCGTGGCAGTCTGAAAGGATTCAGAGGTTAACAATAAGCTTCACACCATCAAGCCAGACCTTGGTGCCTGGGAAACATTTTACAATAAAAATAGATTCCACGAGGTCCTCCTATGCCGCCTGAGAATTGGCCACACCTACCTTGCACATAGCTACCTGCTTACTGGTGGAGAGCTTTCATCCTGTGAACGCTGCGGTGAACCTTTGATTGTTCTTCATATTTTATTTCTTTGTTCTGGTCTTCGGCAGCAGCACAAATTCTTTTTCCTGATCTTTTCAAGTATCGCATTCCATTTCACCCTGCCTTGCTACTTGGTGAGCGACCACTGATCTCATTCAAATGTCTTTTCGATTTTCTTGAAAATATAGGATTTTTAAGCAAACTATAGAACTATTCCCCCATAGTTTAATTCAACTCGCCCTTTTTTATTGACTTGCCTTGTTTGGCGCAGTATGGCCATTGATGCTCTTGCGCCATTAAAACTGCAAACAACCAACAATCTGCGCAATGGCACAGCGAACAGAGTAAATTGAAACTAAATTGGCTCGAGCAGAGGATGGAAACTTTGGATTAAGCTTAAGGGGGGACCACTACCCAGAGAAAAAAATTCTACAAAAAACATTGACTTTGAAAAATTGATCTACATCCATCCATTTACATCCATCTATATCCAGAGAGTATTCCCAGAAATATTTACTAGTTTACACTGCATAGTTAATTTTTTATAAATTATTTTCTGTCCACCGAAGCTAAAGAAAAGGTAGGGTTTGGAGCACTTTGAACACATTTTTCTCCGTTCCACTTTTTAGTATAAATTCCATTTTAGTCAATCTATCGTTTGATAATGGCGATACAGGGAAGGCTCGTTCTTCACTTTTCATGACTGAAATTTAATAAGGAGTGCGGCTATGGAGTTTGTTTTTCAGTTTACGAATGTCTTTTATAAAAAATGTTGACATTTTGTCGGAGACACAGAAGACCAAAAAGTTGACCAATTTTGCAGAAGAGAAAATTGATAGAGATCAATGACTTTTTACAAAAACTTTCCATAGGCACACCCCCTAGGCATTCTGCTACATATCTAGCGAATAAAAATCTTGAATATTGTGATAGTTTTCAGACGATAGATTAACTAAACAATGTAGGGGTGTTGCTGATAGAAGCTGCCCTAATTTCCTTCCCACTTACCCGACAGACCTGAAAGTTTGTCATGCACCCTCTAGCATGACCACCAGCCTACCCTGTAAATTTCATTAATTTTAAGCCAAGGGTTCAAAAGTTGGCCCTCCCAGGAGGTGTATCCCCTTAATGAGTTCCACTGAATTGGTTCTAAGGTTAATTTATCACTCGCATGCCGATTTTTGTTATCATGAAGCTCTACATATAAAAGGTCATTGTTGTTAATAATCAAACTACAGAAGCTTTGCTTTTATTTAAAGTCATAATTGCAGCTTTATTACAACCTTTGGTACTTCAATGAAACACCCCTTTGGGTGCTCAATATTATTCTGTTCGAAGATTATTTCCATGAGGTGTAATTTGGTTTTCCTTTGGCTCCGTACCTAAAATAATCATTCTCAGCAGTTCATACTGTTCATCACTTGGCATATTGTTGTCGTGCCTGGTACTTCTACACGTTAAACAGCTAACTAGTTTTGTGTTTGAGGCGTTTGAGGGAATCGCACCTGCCATGCATTGATGCTAACAAAAGGTTGCACAGAACTGAGAAAGCAAAGTACGCAATGTCTTTTGATGGACAGGTCAACACGTGAATTTTAACATAATATTCACAGTGGTAGGAATGAAAATGAAGTGTGTACTTGTGCTCCAAAAGTTACTTTCGCTCTTCCAAAATGGTTATTTAGCTGCTCTAAAAGATGCTTTAAAATTACTCATACAAATCACATTACTGCTATTCTATGATGCTGCGTGGTAGCTTTGATTAATATAATTTCCTTAAAAAAAAAAAAAGACAAAGTGGTGTACCATGGTATAGCGGATTTTGGTGGCCATCTAGAAATCTCTAGACTGGCATTACTGCTCCGTTTGCATTTCTCTTGCTCATGCCGTTTCCTTGCATGCAGGCAAGTGGGGGCCCGAAACATTGTGGACACACTCAGGCTGGTGCTGGATTCTCAGGAGAGCGTTGCTGCGGTGCTGGCTGTCATGAACATGCTGGCGATGGACTGCGGTACGTACATGGGGATACATTAGTTGGAGCCAAGACCCCAGTTTGATAGCCCGTCTCCCTTTGTCTCTGTCGTGTCAGTGATATGATCGGTTCACAATTGAACCCTTGGAGACAGTGGGACACAGATGCACCACTTTTAGGTTGGGTTTCAAATGGCTCTATTGCAGCACTTGCTGTCATGCAGTGTGCTGTCATTTACCAGACTGCTGGAAATACGATTCATATTGCCGTTCCTCCGATAGATATAATCCATGCTTACACAAGAAAGTGCTTCAGTGGAAAAATCGCTGCATCTTCTGTTTGTCATGCGGGTCATTCCATGTCAAACGTCCCAGACGTTGCACTAGCCCACCTTCGATTTCTAAAAAAATTCATGGCTTTTTGCCGCAATGTCTGTAACCATGCCCTGAAATATTTTTGACGAAAAAAAATTGTTTGACGTGAGCGCGGTTTTAACTTTTAGAAACAGCGTGAAACTAGGCATCACTCAATAATCGATGGAAATCTGCTTTTTAATGAACACCCAACAATATTTTTTTCTTAAATTTGCACGGCTTTTGACTTCAATGTGGTTGGGCTTGTGCAGTTTTGTTTAATTCAAATATTTTTAAAAAACAGGTATTGAAATTTTTATCATTTTTGTTATTTTATTGCAAAATATCTAATTTTAATAGAACTTTTTACCGGGTGCCCTGCCGGTATATAATCTATAAAAAATGTTTAAAACCACTCAATTAAATATCTTGCAGTAAACAAAAATCCCAAAGTTGCAAAAAGTGTTTTGACGCATAAACAGCCGTTTATTTGACCCTGAGGTGGTCCAAGTAAAAATATAAAATATGGTGGGTTTGGAAGAACAATCGATTGTCTTTTGATGCCGAAAGATTAATCAAAGTTATTTTTGTTCAAAGCGATAAAACAATTTTTGAAGTTGAACTCTTGCACCACAACCCGGTGTCGCTTCTTAACGCCTATTCGCCGCACAGCACGCCACCTGCAACGATAGCTGACACAATTAGGTCCAAAGAAAGGAGTTTGCTGCCACTTCCCCTTGTCCGTCTTTCCGGCTGCAAGGCAAGAAACGGCGGGTATCGTGTAATAATAGGAGGTGCCGCCAGCGCGTAGCCATAGCAGGCCCGTTGTGCCCTTTGTACCCAAAGCGCCACGTGGAAATTACGAGCTTTATCGGAACTTATTTGAGTTCGCACCTACAAATGTTTGCGTAAAATAAATTGTTTCAAGACAGATTCTTGTCCCTTAAGTTTTCCCAGATCGTATGTTTTATTTCCCCAGTCTCCCAAAAACGCATCAAGGAGGTTCTATATAGACCCTTTCTGTACAAATGTTCCAAGGACACGGTACTGCGTTGCGTATCCCCTTGTACAGACAAGGAAAACCAATTTCCAACAAATCCATGAAATATTTCATCACCAATTTTGGATTGGTTAGCGAGAGATTTATTGGAGTTTTTTTCTACTCCCGTAAGATGGCCTGGTGTATGTTGAGTATTGCAGCGGAAGGACCTTGTTAAATCTAGTGTTTTTTTCCTTTAAACTGTTGCACAAACAATCTAGGAGTGCCTGTCGAAACAGAGCACCGAGAAGTCTCTTGGGAGGAAGTCATTTCTGCAGGGATCCTCTAAATTCTTTGACCTGGTAATGAAAGCTGTGTGCACTCATTTTGTGTAGGCACCATCTAAAAATTGCAAATAAGAAGCAAAGATTAGGATTGGGCATGAAATAGCACCATCGAAAGACTTTGCCTTTCTTCCGGGCGCTCGAATGTGTGGAAAACTTAAATGTCCTTCCCTGGCATTGCCTGTTCGATAAATGAGCCACTTTGATAAATCTGTGTTGCAATAACCAAAGCGGGCATGCACACCTGTGAAATGCTCTTGAAAGGTCCTATTTGGGACAGGTGTCACTCTGGTGCTCCAGACAGAGTATGTTGCCATTGTCTGCTCCAACGTCGGCTCAAGGGGCGTCTGATGTGCAGATCAGACCGTGAGGGCAGAGCTTGTCGACCAGCTCCCCAGCATTGCGAGCTTCTGCGCGGCCGAAGGCGGTCTCTTGGAAGGTGTGGTGCGGGACCATGTGGTGCCCACCATTGTGCAGTACCTGACGGATGTGGCCAACCAGGTGGGCCTTCCTCTCCGCCCACACTGTCTGTGAGAAGCTTGCTTGCTGTTTCTATTCTATGCTCTTTTTTCAGGTTAGGAAGAGGACTCAGATATCGCTGCTTTTTATACTGGAGCGGGCTCTTATTGAGCGAAGTAAGTTACCAGCTGTGCCACACTCTTGGTTTTGCTGCTCTGTTCTGCCACTCATTTCAAGCCTTGCATTGGTGGCACAGTTCCTTGCGCAGACTTGCCCTGTTTTACGATTCTATCCTGAAGTGCCCAAATTACTAGAAATTGACAATTCTTTTTTTTTTTTTATTTAAATTCTGCACACTTTTTTGGGTGCTTAAATGTATGTTATTTCTTTTTTTTGGGGGGGGGGGATATTTTTGCATATTAAATTTTTTCTTTTCTTTTCCCCCCTTTAATGTGTGGTGCAGTCATGTCTCGTTAATATGGACCCTTTTAATATAGATACCCCGCTATATGGACACCATTTTCAGGGACAAAATGGGAAAATACATGCATTTTTGTCTCGTTAATATGGACAACTCACATTATGGACGATCTTTTGGGGGAACGGAGGCGTCCATATTAACGAGACATCACTGTATCTCAATCCAACCCAAGACTGTATATGGTCCTTTTTTTTTTGCACTGGGCAAATGTTTATTAGGGGTTTTGTTTAGCATGATGCTGTCATGGCAAGTGTGGAACTGCCATATGAAAGATGACAATTCAAAATATGTGATTGCGCCTAAAACTTCATGAGGACAACTTCGTAAAATGGCATTTTTGTTATAGTAGCGTGTGCGACATTGAAATGGTGAGGAAACATGCACGGCCAAGTACAGACAAGGTAGAAGGGCTTTATCTGGTGTGAACATTTCAAGGATTTTAGAATTTTAATGGTAATCTAGATTGCAATTACTTTATAAGTGATTTCATTTCAAATCTTGCAAGAAAAAAATGATGGGCCCTCAAAAACTTCTGGAAAAAATATATGTTGGTGGAAAATGTGACTAGAACAAAAGTGCAAATTAGAACTGCGGAAATTTTTTTTGTTTTTAAGTTTTGGGCTTTGAAAGGGCAGAAGGTACGTTTTGCAATTTGTGCAGTTATTACTAGTGACACATTCTGGAGTCTTGCAACGTTTAGATTATCTTTTTCGCAACAATTATTACCTTACTGCTGTATTACTTTCTATAGAAGAGCTAAACTTCACTAGAAATGTGTTTTAATATTTTATTTTATAAAATAAAAATTCTTGTATCTTGCACCTTTCACAGTAATGCGTGAAATTTGAATCGAGCTAGCTTTCGATGTACAATTATTTAAGGCATAAGAAATATATCAAATGAAAGCTTGTGTCTAAGCCTATTTAAAAATTATGTTACTTTAAGTGTAGTCTATACAGTGCAATCCGCTTATAACGATACCACATATAACGATTACTGCTTATAACGATCAGTTTCTAGAGTTTCTAGACAAGAAACAACCAGTTTCTAGTCCGGATACGATAATCGGTTATGACAATTGCATTTTCGGGTTTTCTCATTATCGTTATAAGTAGATTGCACTGTATAAATAAAAAACTGTATGAGAAGAAAAGCTAAAAATACAAAATTCAGTCTTTTTAGGAAATATCTTTTTTTTTAATTGTTTTTATATGAAAAGCTTTTTTGTGTTCTTATAAATGCAATACAATTTCTTTGACATAAGTGGTTTCGTCACATTAAGCAGTGCGGTAACTAATTGGATAATAAAAGAGCATTTTGATGTTGCTTGCTCTATTGTTTTCAACATTGTGGGGTTGGCAGGTGTAACTGCAGCTGAAGGTGATGTGCATGCTCGGGCTGATGCAGGAATTTCCTGAGGGGGGGGTCAGGTGTTGGTCAGCATACCATTTGTTTAGAAACCCCTCCCCCTCACCGTCGTTTCACGCCCTAAATTTTACACATGCAGAAATCAAGAGGGGGGTCAGGACATCCGGGCCCCCCTCTAAATCTGCCCCTGTGTGCATGTCCCTGCACGCACTGCTATAGTTTGACCAACTCGTGAAATTTTGTAACAACTTGCCCCGTTGCTTTTACTTTTTTTCAACATTTCTTTGTGCATGTCAGTTGAGCAGCATCTTATTTTGTGCGTATAATTCTTGATCCGAGGGCACAGTGGCTCAGCCGTGCAATGTTTTTGTTTGATTTGAAAGGATCTGTGTTGATTTCTCTAGAACAGTTGGAGGAGCAGATATGCAGGCCCGTGGTTCACCTGACGCAACCGGACATGGACGACTACAAGACAGAAGCAGTAACGGTGAGCGTCTCTTGTCTGTCTTCTGCTCGGAAGTGTTTGTGTCTCCCAAGGTGTGGTGGAACTGTGGATTCCAGAGGGGGAGGAGTTTGCAGTGTTGATTCCCTGAAAGACATGGGTAGTGAGATGAGTTTGACTGCATTGCCATCTCACTACCTTGTCTTTGTTGGAAATAGCACGTGCAGTGTCGGCGGCTGCAGCCTCCCCTTCCCACGGCAACGGCCAGGCTAATGTTTTCCTGTGCAGCCGTCAAAGGGACTGTGAAATGTCTCCCTTCTTGGTCAGCATATCACAGCCACCTTTGATGAGCTGTACACGAATCGGACTCCTTCGAGGTGCAGCGGTGGGCTCCTCTCGCTACGCAAAGACCTGGTGCTCGAGGTTCTGCCTGCCCCTAACACGTGGGTGCATGTACGTTCACGCGCATTTTGCCTCCCCCGCCCCCCTCGTTCGAGATTGCTCTCACCCGGGCATCAAACTGGTTGTGGTTTGTCACGTCAGATATCATATCACAGCCATCTTTGATGACCCTGGCCCGGCAAATTGGCATCGTGGTTGTGGTCGTGTGGAGGAGACTCGGCGTCGGACGACCAACGCCCGTTTTGCCTGCATTTCGTAGACGTCCCACCTCTGTTCGTCAAAGTGGCTCTGATGTGTGTCTCTTTTTTTCATATCACAGCCAGCTTTGATGAGCGGTGGTGAGTCTCCTACTTCGGAATGAGGCGCCTCTCGAGGTTGGAAAGTCCTTCTTTTGGGTTTGCAGTTTCTTTGGAGGCGGGTGTGCAGTACCGTGAAAAGCAGCGATACTCTTGCGGTTGCTCCGTTTTGAGATCGGCGTAGAGCCTCGTTGATATGTTTCTCGCGGGACTACACAGTGGTTTGTTTCACGTGGATCTCGCATCTGCGGAGAACTAGCCTACTTACTCTGGTATGTGTCCACTTAGTTTTGTTATGCCTCGATCTACAGCATGTATACTGATGCTTCGATCCCACTTTGGAGAGTCCGCCAAAACCGGTTTCTCAATGTATCGCGCTGGGATTCACTAAAGAGGTGCGGCTAGGTGGTGGACGCATGGAGTTAAAATATCAACGGATACCTCGTTCAAGGAAGAAAAAGAACCACCTTTTTGGGGCAATCTACGGTGCTGCCGTCGGATGGCGTCTGCATCAAAAAACTGCTATCGAGGCTTTGGCATCATCTGTTGGCAGAGTCTCCGAGTCAATGAGCACAGTCTGCGTCGCACGGACAACATAGATTGCCCCAAACAGGTTGTTCTTTTTCTGTCTCAAACGAGGTATCCATTGATGTGTGCGCCACCTAGCCGCACCTCTGCAGTAACTCGCAGCGCGATATGTCGGGAAACCAATTTTTGCGGACCGCCCGAACAGGGATTGAAGCTTTAGTGTGCATGCTGTATTCGCAACTCCAGCCCGTCGCTCATCTCTTGCGGACGAACAAAGAAAGTAGAGGTGCAATGACGGCGGCGGAGACGTCCTCGTGCTGCTCTTCTGGTCGGCGTGTTCGTATATCGTGCGGTTTTCACGGAAAAAGCGAACGCGTTAAAATGGAAATTGTTGCGGTCTGCTTTGCAATAGCATTGTACGAAGGGGCCGGGATGTCTAATTTCATTAGGAACCTTTCGTAGATTATGCAGTTGAGCGTTGCCGCAGGCTACCATAGGCACGGCAACGCTCGTGGCACACACCGAAACTTGAAAGGTGCAAACCTCTGGTAGCAATGCTTCGCCGTAACTGCCTATTAGTACCCATGGCACAGGTCGATCACGTGTTGCAATGCACTAAAACCGCAGCAGTGAGCCTCCGACTGAGAGACGTCAATATTGTGAACGCTGCTCTGCCGGAGCTTGGTCACCATGCGCAGCATGCTTTAGAGCACTGGTGGCCATGCTCACTGCAAACACCACAATGTTTTCACCACTCGCAAAACTATTTTACCACACACAATGATGCAACTGGCGCCCAAAACACTGTCGTCTTTCACAAAGCGTCGCACGTTCTGTGATGTTTCCAGAACATAAAAAAAATGCTGGTTTTCCTAACGTACGTCAACATCTCCGTCACCTGCGACACGCTGCTGTCCTGACCGTTTTGCATTTGTAGCCAAATAAATTACTTTAAGCACACTGACCAGCAAGTCGGCGAGCAGGTGCGCGGAAAGTCTATTCCCGCCTCTTGCGCCATCTTGAAGCTACCGCCCCGCCTTCTATAGGGCGTTGGAGTTGCGAATGATCGTTGCCAAGGGATGTTGACCTCTAGGAGCGAGCGCGATTTCGGGGCCCATTGATTTAACTGAGGCTCTCCTCCGTCAGTGCAGTGAGGCTCAACGCGTGTGTGGTGCACGATGAAGAATTTTAGGTGTGAAAATGTCCTTTAAGCCGTGTTGAAGGTGATGTGCCAAGAAGCTGAGCAAAACCCGGAGGGTGGAACTGTTGGTCGGGAGTTGAGGGGTGGAACAGCCAGGAGGGTGAATAACATGCAATTATTGCGCCTCTCCCCCTCCACGGAAAAACGTATTAACCGGGAAGATGTTGACGAGGTTCTACTCTAGCTTGTACAATCTGACCATGTTCGGAAGCATGCGTTTCTAGTATTTGGTGTTCTCAAACCTAACACCTTCCAGTGTGATGACCAATGTGAACACCTCTGGCAATGGAAAGTGTATCTGTCCAGCACGCTAATTTTATTCCGAGCATTATTTAGCCAAATGGCAAAAATCTTTAATCTTTAATGCATTTTAGATGGGTGGGAGTTTTCCTGACGCTGAGTTTGCGAGTATTTTTTCTTTCCTGCATTTTAATTTTGTTTGTATTTCAGCTGATGACGAAGATGGCTCCTTACCTAGGAAAGGACACCACTGTTGATCTGTTCCTACCAGCTTTTGTTAGCTTGTGCCAGGATGCTTCATTTCACGTCCGAAAGGCAAGTGAAACAGACCAACCTGAGGGTCTCTGGTCTGCCTTGTACATTCTAAGCCTCGTCCACCCCATAGGTCTGTGCAGCCAACTTCGGCGACTTCTGCAGCATTGTTGGTCAGGAGTGCACGGAAGACAATCTGGTAAGATCTTTGTAGTATTGAATAACATGTATGTTTTATTTCGTCGAGAAGATACGTGAAACTGTCCTTTTGGGGCAGCCCAGTCTTGTTCTGTAGCGTCGAGGAAAGCGAGATGCATTGTAAGGGTGTGCTCGGTGTGGGCCTGTCGATTGGCGGGTGGTTCTGCTGCTGCAGCAGTCGCGTGGCGACGGCTGGTTAATGGCAGCACCGCTCTTAGAGCTGTACCCCTAACCTGCTTGTTCCTGTCGTTCTTTGGCTGTGAACAGGTGGTGTTCCATTACCTGTGCGAGGACAGCGCGTGGGCTGTGCGGAAGGCCTGTGCCGAGGTTTTCATGCCGGTGTCTTGCGTCTGCTCGCTGACGACGCGGAGGAACAGCTTGGCCCCCTCTTCATGACCCTGCTGGACGACCAGTCTCGCTGGGTGAGTCGGCCGTGACATGCCCGCTGGGAACTGAGGACACGGCAAGCTTCCCAGTTTCCATCGACTTTGGAGATGAGATTGCTTCTCCACACGCTTTGTAGAGGCGTTGGAGTATTTGTACAATGTGTCCGGCCTAGGCTGGCCAGTTGCGTGAACGAGGAGGCTTCCTTTCTCGGATGTCTGAGGAGGATTGGGGGTGGCCGCAGGTGCGCCTGGCAGCCTTCCAGGCCCTGGGTCCCTTCATCTCGACGTTTGCGGACCCGTCCCGGACGGGGCTGTACTGCAGCGAAGACGGCGTGGTGAGCGTGCGCCAGGCAGGCAGCTGCAGCGGTTGCACGGAAGGTGGCTTGGCCAACTGCCCAGAGGGGAGGAGGTCCAGGCACAGGTGGGCACTTCTGTCTGGAGGGGAGATTTGCTGAGAATGGTCGCAATATTCCAGATTCTGAGCTTTTCTTCACATTCCCTTCATTGAAAAGCACGGCAAAAAACCAAGTGCACACTACCCTCTCCTTCCGCACCATAAAGCCCGTCCGCTATCCTTACTCTCACCGTGGGAACAAGGCATCTCCTGAATGTGTGCTATGTCAGTCATGTGGTCCGTCGAGGGGCCGAGATTGACCGCAGTTGCTGATCGGTTCTCGCTTCTCCTCGCTGCATCCCGGAAGTAGAATCTTCCGTTAGAAGGCACGCATTAAACCCACCCACACAAACCTTCCCCTGATAAATAGCCAGTCCCGTTTTTGGGCTGTAACGTTAAAATTCCGAAACATTGCCCCCCCATTTTCCCACCCCACCCGATTCCCACCAGATATCTATCGATGACGCGATGTCCAACAGGAATTGCACCAACCACGCGATCTGTGGTAACGGTGACAAGCGTGTTAGCCGTGAGCTAACACGCACGAATCTGCAGCGTCGGCAGTCTGCGACATGTAAATTCCTAATTCGTTACCACAATTTTTGTTTTTAGGCAGCGAATATTTCAACGTCTACTTTCAAAATAATTTTGAATATTGTTTTTACGTCGGTGACGCCACTTCTTGAAGGCTCGGAAATAGTTTCATAAACATTCGACTTCCGCCGTCAAAATACTTTTGTCATTATCTTCACGTCTCAAACTTGTGGTGAATTCCGCTCGCAGATCTCGAGCGCTCCAAAAGCGCTTCATTTGGAGCGCGCATATTCCGCTCGCAGATCTGGCTCGAGCTGGTCATCGTCCCCTCATAGATCTCTGGCAACGTCCGCTCCACGGAGCGCCTCAAACCCCGCCGAACTTGCTCTGCGGGATTTCACAGATCTTTCCAGAAGTTGTCAGAGTGCCTACTTCATTTCCTTCTAAATCCGCAGTGCGCATGCGCGGCGAGGTCGGCGAGGTCGGCGGGCCAATCGTCTCGTCGAGTTGGATCTGTTCGGGTGCGTTGGTTGTTTACGTGGGATTGCGACGGCTCGAACGCTTCTACCTCGTGTAGATCAGGGATACAAAGCCGGGACTGTGGAGCGTGGTGAATCGTAAGCGCTGACATCTGTGATCGTGAGAGCAAGAATGAGAAAAAGAACGACGGAAAAGCCGGAGGCAGACGCAAGGTTAGGCCTGTTCATTCTGCAGCCAATGATTACCTTTTTACACTGCATTCCGCCGGCGTTTTACCATGCAATGAATGAATGAATAAATTTATTACATCAGGATGGCTCTCTGGCCGATATGGGCGAGAGGGGAAGGACGGTGGGGGCAGTCTGCAGTTCATGTTCTGCTGACAAGCTGGGCCTCCTTGCCAAAGTCCCACAATGCAAGCAGCGTTGCGTTGGCGTGGTCATTGGGATATGTATATCCATTCGTGGAGTGTCTGGCTTGTGCTTGTTGCGAATGGCTGCTAGAGCCGGGCAGGACCATAGTAGATGAATGACCGTTGGCGGTTCCTGTCGACACTGCTTACAAAGTAGTAGAGCTGAGGAGATCTGCGAGTAGTAGAGCCGAGGGGATCTGCGAGTAGTAAAGCCGAGGGGATCTGCGAGTAGTAGAGCCGAGGGGATCTGCGTGGTTTTGTGTTGCTTATAGTATTCCCATCTTGTGATGATGTCTTCAGTGAGGGCGAATCCGGAGCGGGCTTTGGTAAGGAGGACTTGTGCCCCTCTGGGAATGTTCGGGGGTTTGGGGCGTTGCAGTGGGGGAATGGTGTTTCGTAGTTGCTCTTTGTTTTCGTATTTTATTACCATGCGTTGCTCTTCTGGAGGCAGCTTGTATTGGAGGCTGGGCGTTGCCGATTCCAAGGGTTGATTGAGAAGAGTCTCTCTCGCGAGTCTGTGTGCCTCCTCGTTGCCCGCGTTCCCGCTATGGCCGGGTATCCACCGCACTTGGACCACGATATTGTAGTTCCTATGGATTTCTTTGCAGAGTTCCTTGATGTAGTAAGGAATAGAGTTCTGCCGTGCGGGGCCTCGTAGTGCTTTGAGAGCCTCTAGGCTGTCCGTCAGAATGGTTGCTTTGGTCACCGCGTGGGGTGTTGGTTCCATCAGTGTCCCTATTCCCAAAAGGATGGCAACTCTACCTCCCTAGGAGAAATTTTGTCCTTTGAGAGGCACTGGGTGCGTATCATGCCGAATGTGTCCGTGGCAGCTATGGCCAGGAGGTTGCCACCATCCTGTCTTGCTCCGTCCACGTAGATCTGCCTGTCCTCTGGGCACGTCGGAGGGGCTGCTTGTGCGTGCATGTCCCTTTGGTGAGTGTGTTCAGCAGTGGTTACTTTCACAGGCACAGGCTTCGCTAGTGGTCACGAGTATGTCTTCCCACAGGGGGGTACCATGAGGTCGAATGTTGTAGCGTGGAACGTACGGCCGTCATGGTGATTTTGAAAGTACAGAGCGGGCCTGTGATGAGCTCCAGAACGCGCTCCTCATCATTGAGAAAGCTATAGCCCCAACAGGTATGCAAATATCTTTAGAGAAAACCCAATTTCTCCTCATTGGGGGTTCTCCCGCAGAACGAGCCAAGGTGTCACTCACGTTACAGGACAGGACACTCTCCCAACCTAATGAAGGCTGGATTCGCATACTCGGGGTGCCCATCAGCACCGTGCAATAAAGCAAGAAGAGATTAGGCAACGACCGTGCGAGTGATGGTTTGTTACCTCTGTTTTTATTAAAGTCGTACCAGAAATCTGAACTCCACCGCTGGCAATCGCTGTCCGTGCCCCGCCGCTTCGAGGCGGCCGAAAGGTATGTGACGGTGCCGAACGCGGACGTCTTCGTTATTTGCGACGTGGGCGCCGTGGTACGTATAATTTCGCCCGGCCTGTGTCGCATGTTATTTCTGCACTTTGACTACAGTGGTGCTTTCTTAGCATTTGGCTCCTCGAACATCGCCCGGATTTCTTATTTTGCGCATTGCGTGTGATAAAGATAAAAAAAAGTCGGAAAGATCAGTCGGCTGAGGCGTTGGTGGGCTTTTCAAGTTCGAGCAGCGGCCATTTTGAACGGCGGAGGGGAAAGCGGTGGGGAGGGGTGTGGGCGGTGTGGGGGAGGTCGCTCCGAAGATGCGAGTTTATCTTCCCCTCGTCGATTCGGGAGCGGGTCCCACGGAGCGGAATTCTGCCTCCCTCGCAGATTTTGGAAAGTGCTCCTGATCTATGAGTGGAATTCACCATTAGAACTTTGGAGCTTTGGAGTTCAGACTGGGGAGCAGTCGAACGTAGAAGTTAAAAAGAAAATATAATCTTGCTTACAGCCAGCGTCGCTGTTCGACACATATTTTCCAAAAACAAATGTCATGCAGTCGACTGCTGTTTTTTATAAACTTCTAGGTGATGTGGAATGCAAAAAAAAATTCACAAAGTACATCAGCTATTGGGCCGCACGTAACATTTGCTTGGTTTTGCCCAACATTACAGAATGCGGCACCACTGCTTTTCATATTTTTATTTTGCGTGTTTTATATGACAGAGGAGCTGTATGTTGTGTCATAAAATTTGCAGTGGATTGAAAAAAGTGTGTGTCCTGTACGCTTGCGCCAGAACCTTCGTTCGTTCGCACCGGTCAAGAAACATCAAGGAGGCAATGTTTGCTGTTGCAACCTTTTATTTAACATCCTGATGGTTTCATAGCTAACCCGCTCGTTATCCACGAACCAAACAGAAAATCTTGACTAAACAACAAACTTGCGAAACCCGGTTAAAAACGGGGCTGGTGCCAGATGCAAAGCAGGACTGCAACCATACAAACACTCGCTCGCACGATATGAAGGCACAGAAAATGTGCCGAATTTCTCGGTGTTACGTAATGTATGCACTTAACATTTGTTACATGCAGGCAAGACAGAGGGACATCCAGCTCACCTTTGTTGTAGATTCAAAAGTTAAAGTGAGACACGTGCCGAAATAACATACTAGCTCAGAACATTGCCGCCGGATGTGTCAGGTCCGAAAGAATCAATTGTCGAGTTAGTCCCACGCACACACTGAATAAGACAATTCCACTGCCGACTAGGACCGAAACTTCTTAGGCACGCAACACATGCATACGTCAACAGAACACTGACAACACCATCGGAAACTAAACAGAACGAAACCTCGAAACTGCTTCCACCATACCACTACGACGGCTGCATTGAAGGCAGACGTCGAAATAATAAAGGCACTACTCGCTATTTATCGACATGTCTTGAGCTCTGTGCAAGTAGTGTGCGTCGCAGAGACTGTCAAAAGTAGTCATCTACCTCTTTTATATTAATGCTTTGTCTCGAAGTTAGTATTTTATCTGAGCGATTTGCGTGCGTGATATTGGTTTTCATGACACCCGTGTTTGTAGTGGATTCTTGCATGTATATCGCATTGTGAAGCACGAATGCACTGCGTCCGCGTTTTGCTGCTGTACCCGTGACAGGGCACGTCATAGTGAATTCTTGCGTACTTACCTCAACGTGCAACATGAATTCGCTGTGATCTGTGGTATCATTAATCAGGGTGGAACGGCTGCGCCATTTGCGCCTTTTGCGCCAGATGCATTTGTCTGCGCCATCCTGCGCCATTTGGCGGAAACTGCGCCACAGTCAATACCTCGCGCTATTGTGCTCCAAATCGCACAACGTGCGCCAAAATAAATTATATTTTGTCTTGGTTTTGGTTATTATCGACTCAATTGGCAACAATGAGCGCATTTAGCTTGGTCGGTCTTGCAATTTTTTGTTCCGTTTATTTCCCCTGTGTATCCCAAGTCGGAAGTGCGCGAAAAAACTCGGGGTCGGATTCCAAGCGCTGCATCACCTGCGACTGGATTCTTATTCTTCAACCATAAACGGTTAAGCAAGTCAGCCGAGGTGAGGTTGAGTCGTTAAGCGTCAGATTGCCTGAGGCTCTGCGGCCCGGGTTCCGGAAGTCAGCCAGTTGAAAACACATTAGCAAAAGATTCCTTTTAGTGCTTCATCATTAGAAGTTGGAACCACATTCCTGCAAGATAAATCGTGATTTGATTGAACTGAAATGCAGTCCGATCCGAAACCTTGCCGGCCAGCAGCTCGCACGCGAGCGGTAGATCTGCTCGGCGTACTTTAAATCTTGCTCCGGCTCATCACTTCGAATACGATAACTTTGTTAATTGTAGTCTACTGCTTCGATATCGAGTTGTACAATAGGATAAACTCGAAATTTGTTGCCCTGTTCCTCCGCGCAACTGCACATCAGTTGCTTACGCACGTCACATGGTTCGCACATAAAATTACAATGTCGAGGACGTGTGGGTTGTGCTATAGGCAGTGCTGGTTTACATTTCAAGCAGCTGAAAGCCGCTCAGAAAATATCAAGGACACTATCTTCAGAAACATATGGTACTTGATTTTCGATTCTCACTGAGGCCAAGTTTTCGCATCTGTTACACTGTTATCCCATCAACCTAGGTTCCTAACCAATCGTATGTATCTGTACTGCTAAACACAATTGAAATTGCTCCCGTGCCCGTCTAAGACGCAAGCTGAAGTACAATGAAAACTGATTTGAGCTGCGCCTAGCCTGCTCCAGTATGTAGTTTTAGCTGCTCCCAACCTGCTCCAAAACATCTGTTTCAGCTGCTCCCGTGGCTGCTCCCAAGTACATTTCATGAGTTCCACCCCTGTTAATGAAAAGACAGTGAGTCTGCAGGCGAGCTGGTGATCATTAATTATGATGCTTAAAACCCGAGGCTGTGGTGGGAGAAAAAAATAGAAAACTTCAAAGTCGCAGAGTTCCCATTTCACGTAACTTGTGGGTGGAACCCCCTCCCCTGCCGTGCTTATCACCAGTTTTTTTTTTGTTAATTGTGTAGTGTCATTCCTGAACATCACTTAATCCATATTTTTCATTTTATCTTTTTATTTTGATTGGGCATTCTTTCAGGACTTTACAATATACAAATGTATGTACGTAAGAGCCTGCTGGCACCTGTTCTCTTATCTAATCTCTGGGGAAAGTGATAACTACTATATAATACAAACATTTGGTTTTTTTTTGTGTTTTTAAGGTGTTTGTTTTTGCTGAGATCGCTTCTGCGCTCCTCATTCTTGTCTTAAACGTAACAATAAAAAGCAATAATTGGTTGCCTTATCTGTAAACTTTTTGTAGATGACATGTGACGAATACACACGCTGACACACACACAACCAGCAAGCCAGCATGAGAACAGTGGGAATGTCGTGCTGAGTGACGCAAACCAAACATAGACTTGTGAGGAAAACCTTCCGTTTCATTGTTGTACTTGCTAGTTTTGTCAGTCATTTTGTTTATTTTTTTTATCAAACCCTTAAACAAGCTTTTTTTTTTTTCTATTCAGTCATGCTTGTTCTAGTAAGGGCTTATGCGCATATGTATGAGCAGGGGTGATATCATGACGTTTTCAATATTTTGCATTTGTACTTTCATCAGGTAGAGTGGATTTGTACTCTGTTAACTTGAGTATTCGAATACATTTGTTTGCTAAACAGGGACTTGAAACGTTTTTGTATTTCCTAATAATGAAAACTGTGGTCAGTAAGTATTGGGCTTGATTTCATACCATACTATTGCATCTTGAAATGGTTTTGTTTTGAACTTACGAAACAGGCACCATGTTTTGTATTCATGAGGCTTAAGTTTTGCTTCTTTTGTTGACTTGAAATTTCTATTGAAATTCCATTAAAGGAAGCAACCCTTTACTAGAACAGTTCTCAACAGCTGCCATTCAGATGAATTGCAATTACACTGTTTGCTTTTTATGCTATGGGCTAGATTATATGGAAAGGGTCAAGTCAAAGTCAAATTAGACGTTTAGTGTTTATACAGCGTAAGGTCGGCCTGCCAGGGTGGGGCGACACTGGTTTACACTGTAGATGAGCAGTTTTGCCAGTGCAGTATGACTGCTAACCTGGGGTCTTTAACGTGCTCACGCAGGAGTGATACAGGACCGCACACCGGTACGATGCTCATCCAGATTGAAACGGGCAGGGGTGGGGCTCGAACCCAGAATCCCTGGGTTCCGCAGCGCGAGCTTTCGCTCCACGCGCGTTGAGCTGGGTGTGCGCTTTAGTTCACTCGGCCACCGATCCCCCTATGGAAAGGGTATGGTTGGAAATGGTTCTGGAACATCACACAAAGATGCTTTTTCATTGTCATACTTTTGTATTCAGAAAAACGCCTCTGCGCTTATAGTCCCAAGTTTGACGAGGGTGACCAGCTCTAAGATTTACTTATACTGCTACGAAACTCTACTTTTGTGACTCCTGAGCTGTTCCAAAGCAGAACTTTTACTGCTCCAAAGCTGCTCCAAAGGGGCATCTTTGCTGCTCCCAGACCTGCTACAAAAGGCTGAAGCTTGCTTCCCCCTGCATCTTGATAAAACTTTGTGAGAATGTATTATTAATCATACATGCGAAAAAGTTAACTTTGAAAATGCATTTTTTGTGGAAAAATAGTAATTGGAGGCGTGCACATTTAATCGCCTTTATCTATTGTTTGCGTGGCAGAAAAAGAGCAAACTAGCTTGCTATGCGGCCAGGCCAAGCCAAGCATGGGAGCGAGCGCATACGTCATGGCAGCATGCATACAGAAGTTAGGAAAGAGACGAACAGTGTGGTCGCACGGTGCTCATGGCTAACAAAACTAAGTTCAAGGAATTACCCAGTCCGTGGAGGCGTCCTGTCCATTGAATACATTGAGGTCAAAAAATGTGACATGGTCTGTGGTCCACTTTTGGACAGTTGAATTGCGCAAGTAGTAAGCCTAGGAACCGTTGCACCGCTTTCCATGCCCCTGGGACCAAAACTGCGTTTGGCGTCGTAGAGGGGGCTTTTTCTTTACAAAGAAAATAAGGAACCCAAGGAATGTTTGCAATTTAGAGAGCATAGTTACTGCGGCGCATCTCCATCGGCGGAGGGGAGCAAAAATCAACTTCTCCCGAGTGAGTACTAGATAAAAATAAGTATGCGTGGTTTTGGTGTTTCATTCAAAGTTTGCTTAGTTCAAAGCACTTGGCTGTTCCTATGAGCTTCATATTATCTAGGGTCGACAGTAAATTGGTAAATAGTTTTTTGGGGAATAGCCAAAAATTTACTTCGTTAGAGACTGTTGGGACGTGTCGCTTCGTGCGGTGTAATTGTGCACATTGTTCTTGTCTTGGTTTAGCTGCGTTGGGCCGTGCTTTTTTTTAACCATATACATGATGCACTTGGTGGGTGGTTTGCTCAGGAGGTGATCCTAGAAGAGAGCCCCCTGAAGGCGGCGGAGCTTGTGCCTTGCGAGGAGGACAAGGGGGAGCCCTGCAGTACTGTTTGTCACCCTTCACCACCTGCCGAGTGCCAGGAGGACAAGGCTCCTGTTGAGGAGCTGGACGCTGCCTCGCAGAGTCCCAATGCGCTGTCCGACGGCGGCTTTGAAAACATGCTCGCAGTAGGTCTTCCGAAAATGCCTTGTGAACTTTGCACTCGTGGCGATTCCGGGTGACAGTCGATCACTCTGGGTGCTGCTGTTTCTGCGAGTCTCGTTTGAGCAAGTTCATATTTTATTGTGAAGTATTCTTTGGCTTTCGGCATGTCATGAAGCCCAAAAGTGGAGGCTGCATGAAGGTGATTAGACCATTTAGATTATGAGTGTATTTCCAGCACGTCGTGACCAGGGTGGTCACGACACACCTCTGTCAGTTGAGGTGCTCTTTGGTGGGAAACCCCTGCGGAACATCGGCTCTCCATCCCGCAGATAGCAACTTGACTCCCTGTCGCACGTTTTAACGCAAAACCTTCTTTAGCTAGGTGTTGGGCATTTTCTGAAGCCCAGATGAAAGTAAATACCGTATAAAAGCATGGCCACTATCGGGTGGGAGAAGAGGAGAGGTGCTCGACACTGTTTGGTTAACAGGGAGGTCATGTGACCAGAGGGGTAGGCGAGGAACAGCTCGAGGGTATGGAAGGCTCTGGAAGATCGCCAGGTTTATCGGCCTGATTAGCGGTAATGCCGCTTCATTCTAGGAACACCCCATCAAGTGTGCACATGCGTTGAACTACCTGAAGAAGAGTGCCATGAACATAGGCGTCTGGAACCTCAATGTCGCTAGACTTTTTTTTTTGTATGCAAGAATGTTTATCCAACACAATTGTCTAGCAATTTTCTGTACAATTTATTTATTTATTTTGGTCCGATGTTTTGAGGAATTTTGGCAACAAATCAAGTGTATTGAGACTCCAGGGATGTTGGCTGCAGTTTGCATTGATGTCCGATTTCTGAGCGTTCTTTGTGTGCCCGGCAGATTGCAGTGGAGCCCCGAGTGGAGGAAAATGGGACGGATCGTACCGAGGAAGTCGGCAGCAACGAGGAAGAGTGCCGGGAGGCAGTTGGGCAAGCGGAAAGCGAGGGGACGAGGTGTTGAGTCCCCTTCTGGCGGCGGAGGCACCCTTGGGAAAAGATGAGTCGACGGTGCCAGCGGACCACGTGTCGGTGCAGGGCCACCGGCAACACCTGGTGGTTCATGTGGACGGCACCACTGGGGGCGAGAATCGCTTCAATACGTTCCAGTTCTGGCGGACCCCCATTCCCGAGGTGAGGGCTTTCGCCCAGCTGCGCAGGCTCTCAAGCTCCGTGGTGCTCGAGTCGGAGCAAGAACCTTTGCGCTTTGGATGCATTGTCCCTAAACTATGGTGCTTGGAGAGAGTCTTCGACTGGTGTGTTTAGCATCCTGTGCTGCCAATGCATTAAAAGTGGTCCCGAAGTGGCAACAAATGACGTCGCAGAAGCCAAGTGTCACGCTGTTGCATGTCGCGATCCTGGCAGTTGGTCGTAGAGATGCTAACGAGAAACTGTGAGTAGCACGAGCGAACGCGAGTGTCGCTGTCGTCACGGCGTCCCAATTTCTGGCTGCCGAAACTTCCGTGGACTGTCGCACTGGAGGACGACCTGCAGCGGAACAGGCGTCTGCCACGTACACCACAGCTATTGGGACACCGCCAGGATCGCAACCGGCATTAGCATGACGCTTCTCCGAGGTCATCAGGCGGAAATCGAGGGACCACTTTTTTGGACGCGGTAAACACACCAGTTGGAGAAGACAAGTGCCAGCCACCATACCCATACTGGCTCTTCTCTGTTCTTGTTTGCTGGAAAAGGGCACGTGGCGTGTAGTACCAAAAGGTCCGCTCTGCGTGCAGGTGGAGGTTGACATAGAGTTCCTGGGAGACAGGGCTACTGCAGTTCACGTGCGTGCCAAGTCTCAGGACCAGGCCAATCGCTGCTTCTCTTCCGACTTGAGTGTGGAAATGCTGGGTCCTCCGGGCTTGCCTTGTGGGGTTTCCTCAAGGTGAGTCTACCCTCCTCTGGTGTATAGTCCCTTGGGGCAGTCATGGGCACGTTGCTGCTGTAATGTAACGATAGTATACAGTTCATTTGAAAATTGGAAGGGTAACTTGTTTCAGTTGCTACAAAATGAATGCCATTACTTTTTTGTTACTTTACAAAAAAGGTTAGAAAACGTTCAAGTTACCTCATGATATTCCTTTTCAATGCCAGTTTTTTTCGCTACCTAATTTAAGATACACCTGGGCAGTAGTGCGATAGAAGCTGCAGCGAATGCTAGCAGGAGCATTACTAAAAAATAAAGAAAAGCAATACTATAGATGAGCGAGATAGTGAGGCAATGTCAAGCGAAAGATGTTGTCGAAAGCGTGCGGATGAAGTATCACCGATATGGCGTTGCGAAGTGTGGCAATTTGCGAGTCCCATTTTGGGTTTTAACCAAGGAAATCGCTCGTATCGTATTCGGCAAACTTTTTTTCTGCTTCGATGTATGTGGCTCTCCTGGGCCACAGATATTCTCAAGGGCACGGAGCTTCTCTCGATGAAAACTAAAAAAAACAACCCTTCTGCGCGGCCAGCTCACATGCAGATATTAATTTTACGAAATAAATACTGAATATTTGTGAACTTTCTGAAACTACGCTTGGGGAGCTTGTCAACCCAAATAAATAATTGCTTAAACAATGAATTGTTTCGAAAACAAATTGGAATTTGGAGGTTGTAAACCACCCTTAAAATACATCTATTGCAGTATTTGTATTCCCGAATACTTTTTTGAGTATCTCTGCCCAGCCCTGATACAAGGGCATCATCTAAACATTTGTGGCTTCCTGATTCCGAAATGCTATTTCGTTCCACAATATTATTTCTAGTTCATAAGAAAAACATGTTTAGTTTGATATCAAGACTTCATTTTCTCTAGTTTTTCCCTATTTTTCACGTGACGGGCGGGAAGTTGAAAAAAAAAAAAGGGAACTTGGGGAGCAAATAGGCCAAAAGTCGAGACCCTGCAGGAGTGCGTTGGACGATTCAAAGTACAGGTGAACATATGTTCAGCTGTCGAAAAGACGAGGTTCGGAAAATCAGTTGTGGCCATTTGTGATGCAACAGTTATGGCCATTTGTGATGTTATACACCATAACTACACCATAACTGATGAACTGATACACCATAACTGATGTATCAGTATGCTTTTGAGACAACAAAACTGGCCTCTGCTCCCTTGGTCAGACAAAGAAAGAGAAACGTTTTAGAGATGCTGCGCTTAGTTGCATCTCCGTTTGCTGTGGCAGAGTACCATGCATGGGTATGGACGCGATGGTCCTCATCCCTCCAGTTGGCTGCACCGAGCTTGGCCTAGCAGGGTTGTTCAAAATTGAGGTGTTTTTTTCCTCATCTTTTTTTGCTTTCTTGCTCCAGGCAATTTTTGAAGGAGCTTCTTGCGCTGCCCTCTCTGTATAACAATTTGGGTCACTCGCCTATTGTGAGACTATTTACTGGTCGTGTTTGGAATATTTTTGTGCAGAAATCTCAAAAGTAACTGACAATATTACTCTTTAGAGTTGGTTTAAAAATATTAGCCCTGTTCCAAGTTGTCTGGACTAGAAAGTAGCGCGTTCCAAGTTAGCAAGTGCCCCGACTGGCCAGGGGCGCTGTTCGCTATTGAGTGGTGAAAGAGTCTGGTGGGACGTTTTCCCAGGAGCACAGGGGAGTCGCTACGCATCCGGACGGCCTCTCTGTCCTCTCTGACGACGGCCGACCAGGAGTGCAACCTGCTGCTGTCGTCCTCAGTCACCGAGGCCTCGGTGGCCTTCAACGGAGGCCGGAGAGGTGGCCGGTGAGCAAATCCTCTCTCCAGGCCAGCTGGCTCAGTTCCAACCTGGGCTTCTAAACTCCTCAGATACTAAGGTGGGGCCGAAGTTGACGGAGCGCACCGATTGGCTTACGGCTCCAACTTTGTGTTTGACGAGTTTAGGGCCCCAGTGCATTGTGTCATTCTCCGAGGCAGATAGCAGCAAGGTAAATCCCACAACATAGACGCGCAGATATCCACTAACGAAGACGCGCAGTATTAACTACGCTTTGGAAATGGCAAACCTTTCTTGGGCAGTAGCTTTGTTTCCCAAAGGAAACACAAAATGGTACTTCGTGGTGCCACAAGCAGTTTCAGCGGCACTTGACCGCTCGGCACGGCAACAGACATCATCGTTGCTATGCCTAATTACTACAAGCCACGGCATGTTTGTTGACACGAATATATTTGATGGACAAAACCTCTCTTAGGACTGGGTAACGCCTCTAACCAAGCTCCGTACGCACTACGTTGGCTTCCGCAACTTCTGTGGGAAGGACGCCATGATGTGCAGCCATGCTGGTGTGGCATCACTTGGCCGCATGGTGGCTTGCTCGCACTACCGCACTCTTCCACCTCTTTTTCCCGACCACTCACACGGTCAAGGACTCTCAGTAGATAAAAGCCATAAAGTGTGCATGGCTGCGAGTTAAGCTTGGTCAGCATAATCGCAAAGATGAATGGATGGATGGATATTAATGGCTGTACCCTTTGTAATGGACGGTGGCTTGCGCCACCTAGCCCAAGTCTAAAATGACCAACATATGATTCCGCCTGCCCTTCTAGGCCACTTTTCTCCCCCTATCGCTGGCAGTGTGGGATATCACCAGGATGACCTTTGGCGGATTGAGCAAGAATACTCCCGAAGTTGCCAAACTTCTCAAGTACAGAGGGGAAAAAAAAAAAACAACTTCGAACTAACTAGTTTTAGAGGTTGAATTTTGAATTACTGCACATTTTTTTCACGTAGACGTGCAATTGCCTGGACGATGCCTCTGCCTTGAACTGTCCCAAAATTTGAATAAAGCGACTGAATTAGGGTGATTAGAAATGCTGTGCTATTTGCACCATGTACAAAACTCGGCTACATTTCTTTAAATTACCCGAGACTGGGGCGAGAAAACTACGAAGCATCAAAACGTGAAAGAAAAAGGCAAAGTGATAGGAAGACAATTTGTCTAACACAGCTAAAAGGTTCATTCAGTTCTCTCTCTTATATACCCTCACTCCCAAGGTTGCCAGCCCCCGCACACACAGCCTCTGCTCTCCAAGGACACATACTTCGTTTTCCAAGCTTAAAGGGGGGGGGTGCAACGATTTTAAAATTGAGAAAGCATTTGCTTCTCGTCATTTTTACGTTGTTTATCATGTCCCGGAGGATAGAGAAAACATCTCATTCATTCAAATATGTTGCGATACCGCTGCATAATCGCAAAGCCAAAGTCGAGCTTTTCCCCCACCTGCAGCCGCGAGTGGCAGCCGGAGGAACTACGGCGAGAAGCTTACGTAACCTAGCTCGGCTCTAAGCTGCAGCATAACGCCCGCTAATGTCAGCAGAGAGAGAGAGAGGGGAAGCGTCCTTCGAGAGAGCACACAGGAAGCTACACGGCACCCCGAATCACGTCTCTAGGGACCAGGTGTGACCCTGAAGACTGGGAGTGAGTTGAGGGCTACCAAAAATGGCAATATTTATCTTTTTTTTTTTTTTTGTTTACAGAATTAGGGCACGCAGGCAAAATCGGTTTTCTGTTCTTTACTTCAGAAGTGTCAGAGTGCAACTTTCACAAATTTTTGACCGAAGTCCGGAAATCGTTGCACCCCTCCCTTTAAACCAAAACACGTAAAAAAAAACATATTTCTAGGCGACACACCTATCTCCCAAGGAAAAGGGGACTTGAACAAAGGGAGACACACAAGCTATCATATTGCTGCAACCTAAGCCGTATTCAGACTGACAAATGTGGTCCCCACTATCTCTTGACTTGGTCTACCCCTTTGAAACAAAACAACAAGAACCAAAACTTAAAGTGGCAGGAAGGCTTTGGATGCGTCACTAAACTGCAGTCACACCTGGCTTATACAATTGCCCATTGTTTTTATTAGGAGAAAGTCCGAATAAAAATAGATGCCCATTCATTAGGCTGCACCTCAGTTGCGCATAAAAGGGCGAAAAAAAGTTTTATTTTGCTTTTAAGTTGGTGAGATGCCAGAGTCCCACTAAAGCCACAAACAGGTGCAGCATGCACGCGATGGTACCTTTGGCAGGCTTTGGGTCTCTCTGTGCTCGTTAAGTAAGGATTGCAACCTGCCAAAGTCCTGTGCATGATCATGTTTCAAGCTTCCGTTTGTTGCTCTAGTTGGGCATTAGAGTGCAGGACGGACGCTAGAGAGTTGCTTTTCTGCTTGAGGACTGCTCGCACAAGTGGCAGACTAGGTGCACCAGGGAGGCTTGCATACGGTGTGGTCAATCTAGTACTAATGGGCAGGGCGGCTTTGGGCAGGTGTCCGCAAGGTCCGGGTGAACGAGCTGAAGGAAGCCAGCACGGCGCTGCTCTCCAAGTCGACCAACAGCAGTTTGGACAGCTGGTCTGCCAATGATCAGGTGGGGCACAGTTTGGGGACGGTCTGGAGAGCCCGTCGGTGGCATCTCTTCTCTCTGGTACCCAGACTCGGAATTATTGGAGCCCCAAGTTTGTACTTTTTGTGAATACTGCGCTTCCGTTAGAGCGTGTAAGGCATGGATTGCAAGTCGCAATATGGTTTTAGTCATGTGCGAATATTTTGAGTTTCAAGCGAATACTGGTTTGGGCCGGATATTTTCTGATAGAATATAGAATAGTTTCTCATAGAATATTGCATAGTTTCTCCACGCCTTTCACTACTGCAGCATGCTTAAGAGAACATCCAGCTGAGCTCATCAAGGTTGCTTCCAAGCTTCCACCCGTCTATTTCTAAGCCAAGTTAATATTAATCTAGCTATATTTATGGACAGTTGCCTTAGAAAGTTCAGTGCCTACATTAGGATGGCAAGTAAATGACACATTTTACATAAAACTGCACTTACAGAAATGCCCAGCTGTACCTGATTGGAGGGATTTATAAAACTTCTTGCTACATGCTAATATTCTTGCTTAAATTTCAAACTTGAGAGAAAAAAACAACAATTATGATTCCAGGTTGTCAGGAATTCTCTGCCTAACATGTACTCAACTTCAAATCTTTATTTTTTCCCACACGTACGCTCAAAAAGTCCCAGACAAAAAAAAAAAAAAAAAGAGCTGCTAAATTTAGTTTTACAGGGTCTGAATAGCCACGGTTTAATTTTGGAAGTTTTTTTTACATTAGTGTAGAAAATAATGTTCACAAAGTTTCTTTTTAAATACACCAGGCACTTCGCGTGCACCGTCTCACTTTGAAAGTGTGCTTTCCTTAAAGAATAACCGCAAAGAAGTTTTTTTGCTTTTTTTAAATTTGTTAGATGGACAACAACTACAAAAAAAGCTATCCTGAAAATACTAGAAAAGAACCACCTTTGAAGTCTTATAACAAAGATCAAGAGAACAAAAGGAAACGAATTGTCAGTGTTTTTTAAACAGCCTAATTGTAACAAGCATGTCACAAAACCAATCTTCCATGGATGGAGTCGCGCGACATTGAAAAAGTCAACAATGAAGAACCGCGGATACACGCGTGACGGCGGCAGCGGTACCATCTTCGCATCCGAAACCCCGTCAACCGCATCGCATTCGGGGAGTCGCCTGGTCACGTGCTCTGGCAGCGAGAGGACGGTGTCGCCAGCACCTCCAGTTCACTGGGGGAGGATTTGGCGTGGCCGTCGTTCTCTCTAATGCAGAGGAGGAGAGTGTCCTGTGTCTCCCCTAGTAAAGTATTTGATGAGATGGCAGTTCACTCTTTCCACCTCAACGTGCTCTATGGACCTTTCCTCCATGCGCCCAAAATGCAGAGAGAGAAAACAAGTGGAAAGGAGGTGACTGCCGACTGAATCGCATCTCGCACCGTCAGTATTGCTCTCTACAATTGCTTTTTTTTTTTTCTTGTAAAATTAATTTTTTGGCACATGTCCCAACCAGACAGTTTAAAGGAGCTGTGCAACAGTTTCAGTGCTTTGCTTAAATAATTTAGGAGTTGGTGTCTCGACCTTTCTGAAGTAAAGAACAAAAAACGCTTTTGCCTGCATGTCCTAGTTTTTATTTTAAAAATGGACAAAGATTGAGGTTTTTGGCACCTCTGAACTCCTTCACCATCTTCAAAGTCACGTGCGCTGTGACGTCGATGGGGGTGGTGCGGGGTTCCGACGAACCTCTCTTTAGAGCCATCAGTGAGCAGCGAGAACTCATCCGCTCGCAACTGCGTGACCACATGCTGGCGGGCGCAGCACGAACAATATGCTGAAAGGAGGGAAGTCTCATCCGGGTCCGGCCATACCTGTTCGACCCTGTCCCCCTCCCCTCTGGCTTCTGTTCGCGGTAGCAGATAGATCTGACGGTTTTGTGGACCTAGGATAGATGGCGCCACTAAAACTCTGTATAATAAAAGTTTTGTCTGATACCAGGTTTTTGACGCATTTATATTTATGTTGGAACGACAAGATTTATAGAAAGATTACCTTTTATCGAGCAGGTATTCGCACAACTTGCTATCTTTCTACAAGATCATGCCGCGTCATGCCGCGTGTTTCTCTAGGCCGCTGCTCGCAGCTGCAGGTCCGGGAATATTATCATTTTTGCCTCGCGATTACGCGGCGGAATCGCAACATTTCGAAGGAAGGAGGTGTGTTTTTGTCCTTTGTGACAAGATGAACAATGTCAAAAGTAGAAGATGCGAATTCTTTCAACGTTAAAATCGGTGCTCAGCTCCTTTAAAAAAAAACATTTTTCTTTTCGGGGTTC
Source organism: Ixodes ricinus (assembly GCA_037355805.1). Lineage (NCBI taxonomy): Eukaryota > Metazoa > Arthropoda > Arachnida > Ixodida > Ixodidae > Ixodes > Ixodes ricinus. The sequence continues at coordinate 56,571 of JAZHYW010026570.1, read as the reverse complement.
ATTAAAGCGTAATCATCTCACACTCGACACCTGAATAAATGTGAAATTGTCTCTATAGTGTTCATAAGTTTTGGGAGTGCATCAGTGTTTCCTGTCTAATGAACACATTTGAATGATAGACAATTTAGGGTTATTTCCATCAATTTTTTGTGTATGTGAAGCTTTTTTGTTCTGGGGGATTGTGTCAAGCCATTTTATGATGTCTATTCTGATCTTGTGGTTTGTAATTCCGGTGTTTGGCATAAATAGTCTTGTGTGGTAATGTATTTTCACAAAAATGGGAATAGTTTTATGGGTCTTTGGCCACAGATGCACGCGACTGAAAGTATAAAATGTTTTTTTTTGCCTGAAGAGCCTAGACGAATAGAGACATGTGCAAAAGAGGAAGGTGACCATGACGGGGCTTTGGTGCAGGACATAGTGCCGGTGGAGCTGCTCGAGAGGTACCGCACCATGACGGACCCTGTGATGGTGGAGAACCTGGACTCGGAGCTGGGCCGTCACTGCGCCCACAGCCTCCCGGCGGTGGCACTCACGCTGGGCCGCCACTTTTGGCCCTGCCTGCGCCACACCTACAACTGCCTGGCCCTGGATGTGCAGGTGCGTCGCCTGCCTTGAGGGGGAACACTGCCTGTCTGAGAAGGCAGTTCCTCTACCTGCTCTGTTGGTCACCTTTGCATCGATAGTGAATACACTCGACTTTTGAGCAGTCGTAATTTTGCTCTCGATATGAAAACGCTTTTTCTCGGTTTGCCATCGTAGCTCAGCGTAACGTCCGAACCGTAATCTTGCAGCGTACGGTTCTCCGAAATGGACACGATTGAAAGTTCGCTCGATAAAATTGAAATTTGAGCTGCTTTATCGAGTTGGTTTCCAGTGCACAGCTTTTGTAGTGACTGTGCTTGAGGTGTGGTCAGTCTGTCTGCTTTATATTGATATTTTGAAACTGCGGGTGTTTTGAGCTGCAACGTGGCTGGAGCTGTCTAAACCAGTCGGATGCCAGGCATTGCTGGGACGTTGATAAGCACTTGTTCTCGATGCAGTTGACGTTGTGTGAGTGGCAAGTGACGGATGCAGTAGAGTCTGACGCCCGACGGTGTGTTGCAGTGGAAGGTGCGGGTCATAGTGGCGTCGTGCCTGCACGAGCTGGCACGGATCCTGGGGCCGCAGATAGCGTCGCAGGACCTGGTGCCGTGCTTCGAGGGCTTTGTGCGCGACGTAGACGAGGTGCGGGGTGGCCTTCTGGAGCGCCTGGGGGCCTTCCTGCGGGGGCTGCGGCGGGCCGACCAGCGCCGCTCGCTCCCGCTGCTTGGCGAGTTCCTCAGCACGGACAACCACCGCAACTGGCGCTTCCGCTTTGCCCTCGCCAGGTTGGTCTTGGTTCTGTTCTGCCAGCGCGTTGCTCCATGACCTCGTTGGCATGCAGGCAGATAAAGGACATCGCGGAGCTGTACAACGCCACGGACATCAACCAGTACCTCGTGCCCATAGTGCTCCAGTTGCTGGAGGATAAGGTTGCCGAAGTACGCCGCATGAGTGTCAAGGCAGTGAGTAGATTTGTTGTTGTCTCTATTTGCTATGTTTGTCATGTTCGTCCTTTTCTGGCCAAACAGTCTGGGGCAAATGCGTATAGTCCAGTTACATGTAACAATTGATAAAGCTCTTTGAAGGTTCTACTGGAGTCTTGGCAGTTTGGCCGAGAGTGCTTTGTTTGGCTCAGTTGAGGTGCCTAGTGGGTTTTTTTTGTTGAGCAGCGATGGTGGTGCGCAGGTGGTGGTGTTGCTGCAGCGGCTCGAGTCCCACTACCAGCTGTACAAGCTCTTGATCCAGGAGCTGGCTGTGAAGGCACACATGACCAAGTGGTCCCAGCGGCAGCTGTGAGTGCCCTTGTCTGTCGGAGGAGACGGCTTCGTGCTGCTGTGATTTTGGTGCCTCTCTGCTGCACTCCCGTCCCACGGCGGCGTGAGTGGCGACGGAACAAGTACATGGCTTGACGTGGCACGTCGGTGCTACCATAATACAGTCGGCGACCGTTTTTTCGGACTCCGATAATTCGGACTTGTTCGATATTTTGGGTGGACCTAAAGGCGGAACCGTGATAGAAATGGTGCATATTTACAACCAATGTTTCGGACAGCTTAAAGTTAGATTATTCGGACAAAATCGTCAGCGATCAGCGGAAACACCATCAAGAAATGTCATTTTGACTTCTATGTTGGCTGGAAATGGATTGGCTTGGTTTGGCAGCGCTACTTGAGTACTCCCGAGTCCTACCGCTAGGTGACGCTATGCTTGCCCTTTTTTTTCCATTTAGCTAAGTGTCGTCATCATCATAATTATCATTTTTCTTTGTTTTTTCGTTCCTTCGCGTTGCCAGTCGCCGTTTTGCACTCGTGGATTTGCGACTCTTATCTCGTTCGGACAACGCTGGCTTGGACGTCATGGCCCCATCTGTTCTTCTGCTGCCGCGATGTGTCGTTAAGAAGCGCAGAAAGTACTCGAACATAACGCTAGAAAAGAAGGCAGCGATTCTCAAGCTAACAGAAAGTTGCCGAACGCAAATGGAAGCGTCGCCTAAAACAAGGCACGCAGGCGTAACCTGAAGCAAGGCACTATTTACGGCTTTTTTAAGCCCACTTGGAAGTAATAAAGGCAAGTTTTTCAATCTGCCGATTTTTCGGACTGCTCTATTATTCGGACGTTTCTTCGGTCCCTGCGAAGTCAGAATAATCGGTCGGCGACTGTATCCCCAGATGGATCAGCTCATATCGAAAGGGGTGAAAATAAGCCACGGGCTACCCTTTACTGTGCAACCAATAGGCCTTGTGGCGAATAATAGACTAAACATCCCGGAGACACGGGGAAACAGTGTCTCTGGGTTGGTAATTATGCACCGCCCCTCTTAGCCAGCCGAACATAGTTTTCAAGCACTTCTAAATGGCACTACCGTAAAATCCCGTAAGGACGCCCTTCCCTGAGAGATCGCCCATCCAGTTTTTCTGGCTAAATATCTAACATAGAAATTCCGAAGCATCACCCACCCCTTATTTCTGTCCGACATTGCGCGATGTCCGACGGGAATCGCATCAACCGCGCAGTCTACGGTACCAGTACATGTGACAAGGGAGTTTGCAACGGGTTCTTGCATTTTTGTGCGCGCAATATCAGTTCCCGTGGCACGCAAGTTTGTAGCCGGTTTCCGCGTGTCTATAGAACCTTGAAACATGTAGGAATTTGTTGCATCCACAATCTGCGGTATCCTTTCCCGCGACACAGGAGTTGGTAGCAAATTCCTGCGTAATTATCGTGTTGTGAAATGCGAATTTGCCGTGTCTGTGTTATTGGTTTCCGCATCGCGTGGTTTGTAGTGGGTGCCCCAGTATTTATCACTAACTTTTTATGAAGTTTTGCTGTCTTGTGTCATTTTGGGTGGGCGCCCTTGCGGGATTTTACGGTACTCGAGGCTACGGCAAATACCGCAATACAACATTGCAATAAACACTGCCCTGTTTCTGCCAAGGTGACCTAGACGTTGGATCTCTTTTTTATTAAAATACCTGCATTGCCTCAAGAGGCATCAAAGAGGAGATGGCACATTTTAACTCAGTACAAACGTTGTGAAAGATAGCACAGGAGGATTTTTGAAGTGTACAGTGTTAATTCTAAGAGTATCTTTAAGTGTTTTTGCATAGAGAATGGGGGTGAGCTACTCGGTAGCTGCAGTGTGCTGAGAGAGGGTCTCCTGCAGCTACTGCGAGCTGGCTGAGGAGATGGTGCATGAGGAGTGCCTGTCGCCCAAGTTGTTTGCGGCCCTGGTGCTCCCCCACCTGCTGGGTCTCCACGACGACCGGGTGCCCAATGTGCGCATGGCCCTGGCCCGCTGCCTCACCCGGGGTGTGCTGCACAGGGGTGCGTCCCCACGCTTCACCTGCATTCACTTGCTCCAATCTGTGATTTTTATTAATCAACGTTTGAGCGGATATGCTGCATTAACTGTGAGCGTAAATGAGGGAGTGGGAGAGCTTTATTTCAACTCGAGTGTCTTGCCACGATTCTTGTTTCAACCTTTTTCTCTTTATCCCCGTTGTAAACGGAACCTACTATACTCCCTTCCACAAAGTTTTTTTTTGTTTAGTGTCGTATCGGGGCAAATAGTTACAGATAATTATTACGAAGTAGTTCTTACAAACTGCATTTTCTGAATATCCAGACTTCAGTTTTCACTGTATGCTATTTATTGTCTCGAAATTCAAGATAGCAATTGAGAAAACCTTGAATAAGAATGATGCCGAAAAAACAAATTTCCATGCGCCCAGTGGTGTGACATCACAAATGGTACAGACTTTCCGGTCGCTTAGTTTCATTTGTTTACACTGCATAGTTATTTTTTGCACAAATTATTTTCGGTGTACCAATGCTAAAGAAAAGATAAAGGTGGAGCACTTTGAACGTGCTTTTCTCCGGTCCACTTTTTGGCATAAACTTCTTTTTAGGAAAACTACTGTTTGGTCACCCACACAAGGAATGTCCCACTCATTGTTTTTCCTAACCATAATAGGCAATGCAACTGTGGCATTGTTTTTTTACTCTGTTAATGTCTTTTATAAAGGATGAGATTTTGTCTACGACATAAAAGACAAAAAATACATTTGATCTTTCAGAGCGATGTTAGCAAAAAAATAAATTGCACTCTCCAGGCACTCTGCTGCGTATCTAAGAAAGAAAAATGTTGGGTATTACATTAGTTTCCTAACGATGCTTTTTATTCCTGGTAGAAACTACTGTAATTTCTTTCACAATTATTCTGTATACTGTAAATTTCATTCATATTAGTCCAAAGTTTCAAAAGTTGACCATTTTGGGTCCTCCCTTAGCAGAGTACCGTGTTTACACGATTCTAACACACCCCCAATTCTTATGCGCAGGCAGACTTAGCACCCAGATATTCAAAAAGGAAATAGCTGCCAGTTGTACCACGCAGGTAAAACAATGATGGTTGAACGCATACCTCATAGAACAGATTCTATAAAACGCACGCCAATAAAAATAAATACCTTGCACTAGTCGCTGTTGTTGGAGTCAGACGATGGTTCTTCGCTGTCCGTGTTTTAGCTTCCGTGCCTGCGCTTGCACGCAGTGCATGACGACCCAGTGCTGCTCCGCCATCGTGATGGCCTTAGATAGAATTTTTTTGTTATTCATTCTTGAGACTGCAGACACGAGTCCATAGACGGGAGATTACGCACATGATAGAGATACCAAAATGGTCAATGTAAACTCGTGCAAACACTATGTCGAGCATTTTTTCGTGCTTCTCATTGAATGAGCTTCCAAGCATTCTTTTCCCACCATCGAACGTCTTGTAATCAGTTGGGAGATGGTTTACTGCCCACTTTGTACTATTTCTGTCTTCACTACACTTAGTGTTACCAGTAGGGAATCTTCATTTGAGAAACACGATGAGAGCAAAATTTCAAAATTCAACGAAAGTAAATCCTGGCACGTAGCCAGGATTTACTTTCGAGAGGCGGCCCCCGTATCCAGGGGGCCGGCCGGGCCCCATGGGCCTCCCCCTGGATACGTGCCTGACATGGTCCTTGCACTCTCTCGGGAGCTTCCATGGGCTCTAGAAGTTACGTATCGTTTTTTTGTTGGACTTGAAACGAAGATTAATAACAAACTTTTAGAGCCCTTAAGAAGCTCCCGAAAGAATGCAAGCACCAGAGGACTGTAGTGGCCAGTCACTGGACTCTCGTAGCCACTTTTCTGCTGGCTCCTGCGTACGCCAACTTGTTGAGCGCAGGAAAGCTTGAAAGCAGCGACCTCTCCTGCTTGTGGCATTGACTGCGGTCTCAGCCTACGGGTGAACAGAGTATCCGACGTCAGCCTTATTTCTAAAAGGACGGTTGTGTGTCATGTACATGACAATTTTTGTGTATCATAATTACAAAAGGTAATGAGTAATACACTCCAATATCAAAGCTGAACCCACAGTTATTATCAAAGATTGACTCGTTAAGTGATGCGATCATCATTTAATTTTCGAGTGATGCGCTAGCACATGTTGGGACCTGCTCCTAAAGGGTCAGTGGTTGCTCCAAACCAACATTTTGCCCGCTACAAAGAGTTAAATTTCGATTCCATCACTGAAATCGCTCACAAATCTCTGAATGTTTGGGAAGGAGTGGTGTTGCCCTTCCCAAATTTCAGTAATAAATGCGCAAAATTCAGATTAGAATTATTACGTAGCATTCTTAGTTCTCCGCAGTCGCTGTCGAAACTTAAGCTGCAATTTTTAACCCTGTTACGGTCGAGTGTTTTCCCCCAAGAGATGACTCCCAGTAGTCCAGTTTTGTTTGCAAAGAAATAGTATAGAGAAAGGGTCAATGCTCAGGTTTTTCTTAATTATCTAGTGGGAGCACATACAGTGCTTGCAAGCTGTTTAGGTTTAGAAGTATCAGATGAAAATATTTAAGGCGAAAAGTTGTCACCTTTCTTCTATTTGGTTTCACTATGGTGCATCCGCTTTTGCAACATTCCAGAGTCTTCAGATTTCTACCCTGAGGTACTTTACAGAACTTCTCCCTCGGATAATGAGCTCTCATCCTCTAAATTTAATTTTAAAAAGTGAATCGGACGAACGAGTGCTCCGATTGGCAGTACTGCCAGTATGCGATGTGAGCATCCAATGCGAAACAATGTGCAACTATAATGTTTCTGCTGCAGCCTTCTTCCTGACCGAGAACAATCCGTACAAGGGGAAGCTAGAGGAGGTGTTGCTGAGCCTGCAGGGGGACGGGGACCGGGACGTGCGGTACTGCGCTCAGCTCTCCGGCCAGGTGAGTTGCCCAGGACGCTGTGCCAGCCCGTGTATAACCGGTGCGATCTTTGCAGGCGCCCAATTGAGCACTTCAGCCGTCTACGGGAGAAACTGTGATACCACGATGGGACAGCAAGTTTGGTTGGGTGCCCCGAGACACACCTTCTGAAGGAGACCAGTGCCAACATCTAGTTCTCGACTGATGCCACCCCAGCTCGCTTGCGTCCGTTTGTGCAATTCTCGGCGCGCAAACAAATGGATTCAGGTGCGCGGTGGGTCTGCACGCCACGTCAAAAGCCAGCTAGTCCCAACAAGTCTGATGATCATGGACGTCTTGTCGGTGTTCTACTAGGGGCAAACAAAAGGGGGATTGTATACACGAGAATGAATATATGTTATAATGTAATGTTCTTACAATGACAGTTGGGGACGAGGGAAAAGGTTTGTGCCTTCTGTTAGGAGGCACTGTTCTGTGATACTGGGATTCACAGGTTGCTTTGTTGAAAACTTGAATGCATTGCTAGCCACGTGATAATTAGAGGAAATCTATTTTTGTATAAATTTTTCTCGACTTTTGTTTACTGCAAATAAAATGTTTGATCATATTGTGAGTTGTTTTAGCACTGGCTGTCTGAGGAGGTTAAGAGTGCACCTTCAGTGCAAGCTCTTCCCTTCTGCCAGGCGTTTCAGGCAGAGAATCTGCTGCATTCAAAAAATTGCGGTGGCGTTATCAAGCAGCTCCGGTGCAGCGTCAGACTTGGCTACTGCGCAACGGAGGCGGACAGCTGGGGACGCGGCGGCGCCAGTGCGTCTGCCGCGGCTATGACGTCTCCAATGCGAAGACCGGCGAGGCGTGCGCGGTGGCGCGGAGCCTGCGGCGGTGGCGACTCCTTGCACCGGCACGCCAGCTGTGCGCCGTGTGACGTCGCTACTCTTTGCGCAGACCGGCGAGGCGCGCGCGGTGGTGGCGGAGCCCGCGGCGACGGCGGCTCCACCCTGCCAGCTGTGCACCGTGCGACGTCCCTGCTCCTCGCGCTTGCGCAGCACGGCTCATTATGAGAGCCACGCGAAACTGCTCGCGCTACAAAACTATTGAATCAAAGGGGGCAAAACTGCAACAGTGAAGCAAAAGGTGCGACAACATTGCGGTTGACAATATTTTATTAGGACTGCATTTGGAGGACAGTATAAAATGGTGCCATTTCACATATTTGCCAATGGCTAGCGCACTCCCACCACCATTAAATGAGCACCCAGCCCCACCCACCGACCCACCTCTGCTCAAGTTGGAAAGGAAGTCCACGTCGGCAATGTTGAACGAGCTTCATTATGACAAAAATAGAACGAGCTATACATGCAATGGTTGCACTGTCCTTGCACAAAGGGATAGGAAAATCTACAGTGGAGGCGCTGCTGTATAAAAATAGAAAAAAGTGCCTACTGACAGCTTTGAGGCCAAAGGGCAAGGATGGCCTGTGCCAGAAGTACCTGTTTCCTCCATTGAGTTGTGTAAGCATTGCAGAAGCACAAGTGTTTCACAATGCGTTTTCCTTGTAAGAGTGCAATCTACAGATGATATTGCACCGGTACCTTTGATAGCACTGCGCAGGCTCGTGACGTGGCTCGCCAATGCCCAACAGTAGAGCCATGTGGACTAGGGCTTAAATCAACTGGCAGGTGCTCAAATTCAGCAGAGTCTTCAGTTATTCCAAAGTTTGTGTAGAACATTGCACTAAATACTTCCCTATTTCATATTGGCCCCAAAGCTGCCTGGTAAGTCTTGACCCCAGCAGATACCAGTACAATGTTTTCAAGATAGGAAAACTTGACAGGAGCACTGACCACCACAACTTTTTAAGACTAAGGGGAGGCGGGCTGCCCTTGAAGCAAACCAGTTTCGCGGGGGAACCGACATCGCCTGCAATATCCTGTGGTAGAACTGCAAAATAACAGCCACCCTGGAGGGGATGCTCATGCTTGTTCCACTTCCCTGTGAATCCAATGTGGCTGTAGCCGTAGAAAGACTGAAGCTTAGCACTCTGTCGCATGGACTTTTGAGGTCACTTGGAGTATGGATATCTACAAGTTGGTGTCTCCAGCAGCACACACTGCAAGGAGACACGTAGCCTCCTCTATGTAAGTACAAGGAAGGCTGTCCTGGATGACGATGAATGTACTTTGTTGTCCTGGACAAAAAAAAAAAATTGCATCCCTATTGAGCGCCATCTGGGGGCAAAATGAGTTGCCAGGAGGAGGACAGTGGCAACTTGGATTGTTTTGGTCGGGTGTTGCTGCACAGTGTCTAGGGAAACTGCTATAAACCAGAACGTCTCGAGCAGCCAAAGCATGGCGGAAGGCTTGGAGCGCTATTCTCACTGTCGGTGGCTGTTGTCATGAGGCACAAAGCGTTGCTGTCCGCCCATGTTAACTAGTTGTGTTCAAATGCAGCGAATGAAAAGCTCCCGTTTTTGGCAGTATACAAAACTAGCTACTACCTCCCCGGCTGTAAATGATCCACTCGTGCCACAAAATCCTCCGAGCACTTCGTGGGATAAACACTTTCACGGTGGTTATGATTCCACGCCACTAAAATTTTGGCGCTGAAACTCTTCAATCGGTTGGCTTGCCATGCCAGGGCCCTTATTCATACACATGATGCTAGCATTGGCTTGCAGTCTGTTGCGGCCACTGCCGGGCAAGGTATTTCCAGGGGCAACTGTTCCCAGGCCTGCCAATGTCAAATTCCCTGCTGAGAAATGCAAAGCTCCATAAATAAAAGATTGGGATCTGTGTTGGCTCTGACCAAAGTGGTCCCACCCAACGCTGGAATATCGAAGCAGGTTTGATGTAGGATCAATGTCGACACTCGCCCAAAAGTATGAATAAATTGCTATATCCGACAACCAAGGTACCGTAGGATTAAAAAGAAAAGTAACATCTGCGTTAATGCAGCCTTGCGTTAAGTCCTATTTATGGAGCACACAAGACCTCTTTGCCCAAAGAGCAATATTCTCCACGCTCAATTGTTGGCAGTTAATGCAAGCCCATTATCGAACCAGTGTTTCAAAACTCGGGTAAGGGGCTGCGCACTATTTTTGAAGACTGGCCGTTTCAGCCGCTTGTAGAAAAATAATCTACCATACCGTTCCAAAACTGACCCAATGCCAGCATAAATGGGCTTGTGATACGAGATCATAAAATGTGAAAAAATGTCCGTTCTGAAATGTTCTGAAATGCACAGACAATACCACATTGTTCAGAGACTGCTTCAAATGTGCGAGCACAAACTTTTCTTGCGCGGTCAAAACTGCGAGAGCTTGCTCATAAACAGGGCAATCCCAATAGGGCGATTGCTACCAAACACCGACTACTTCACTTTCGCATAAAAACAATTGCTCCTGACAGCTGCTGACTGTGCCACCCCATCCAAAATGTGCTCAGAAAGCTCAAGAGTCTGCCCCAAGACACAAGTTTTAACCGACTAGCTAGCTGGGACTGGCTTACATAGACAGCATGACTTGGCTCAGAAGAGAGAATGGGCAGCAGATGCTAGCAACAGGTATGAAAGGATCATGGTTAAATTACTTGAAAGGGCACAAATATTTTGCCAAGAGAGGTTAGTCCAACTGCCAACTTCAGACACAAAAACTCTGGTGGCTGCTCAGTGACTTCGGTGCCGATTACATACTGCTCTTGTCTAGACCCTTGAGCAAGATGAAAATCTGGTAGCCCTAACTTACTCATTTGGCTGAAACGCATATATCGCTGCTGCTAGCAGTTCAGGCTGGGTGAATACGAGTTTCGTGGCTTGTCATTTCGCCTCAAGAGAAATGATCCAAAAAAGCCTCTTGCAAGAGAACTTTGAATTACATCTCTGAATAAAATTTAAAACGAGCACCGCGTGTATTGGGGAATATAGTTTTTACGGATATTTATGCAAATACAGTTTTCATGGAAGTTTTTTGTTTTTTTTAATTGTTGCCTAACACAAATTCAGTCAATGTGTTTGCAGCAGCTGTGCATGTGAGCCGCCGTAACCAACCTTCAGTTTTTGCTTCCTCCTATTCCGTTCACTTCATCGTTACCATAGCAAGCCAGGTTATTGTCATTTTAGATTCTATTGTGCTCTTGTCCTGAGCATTGGCCTCTGTGGAGGCTTGTCAAGGCCCGTTCCAGTGGCTCGGTATCTTGGCAAGACAAGAAGGTCTGCAATGTCGGCTGTAATCTGGAGCGTGTGTAAAGCGTCTATACTGCCTGATCTCGCAGCTTGTTCCGGGCACTTTATACTTTTTTTAATAGTAGTGAACGGAAGTCATCTATTTGTTTTTGTTTTAGACTGCTAACATTAATTTGCAACTCAACTGGCAAGAAAGAACATGATAGACCTTGCCTATTGGCTTATCTTAGCTGAAAATGTTTGTTTGGCAGCTAGAGATAAAGCAGTGTAGCACCGATTCTTGTCTCCGAGTGAGAGAGACATTCTGTTCTAGGGTAGCACAGTCAGGGTCATTTCAGAAATATGTACATCAAGATCATCTGGCCGGCTAGTTTGTTGTACATATTGATATATTAAAGCGCAAAACGACGAGGAAGGAAATATGAGTGAGACAGGAAAGAGCGCTAACTGACAACCGACTTTTCGGGAGTTTTAAACGTCACTTGTCAGCGTTCTTTCCTGTCTCCCTCGTATTTCCTTCCTTGTCGTTTTGCACTTTAGTATCTCAATATGTACGTTCTTCACCACGCGTATGCCCCCAAGAGAAATTCAGCTGTGGAGGTGGCATTTTTGGGATTGTCTCTATGTCGCGAAAGAAAAGAGTGCCGGCCTCCATCCAAACTACCCTAGGGGGACCCAGAAGCAACTGCAATCAATTTCTCGAGGGTGGGGCGTTCGTAGTAACAGCTTCCGCCACTAGCAGTGCTTAGCGGCACCTCTTCAGAGTCAGTTTGCTGACCGGCGTCGTCCGCTAAAGTTCTAGCGGAGTGTTGTGAATTTTTTCCCCAAGCACTTCAAAATCACTCCTCGTGTTTTTGCAATGTCCGATTTGAAGGACCTTCCACATTCACAAAACGATTTCCTTCGATAATTCACTAGTCTTGAAGCGAGAAAACCACTCGTGGACCTGCGATTTCTGAATAAGATCTTCTTTGTAACCTGTGAATCATTACAAGTTTCCGCCGCCGTTTTTCCCTAAAATAAAACAATTTCCATGCCACGTGCTCTTCCTTCAAATTAGACATTGCAAAAAAAACAATGATTTTGAAGCGCTTGAGAAAAAATTCACAAGTTGCCGCTAGAACTACAGCACACAACGCCGGTCGGCAAACTGACTCGGAAGGGGTGTCGCTAAGTGCTGCTAGCGGCGGAAGCCGGTACTAACAATGGCCAGCCCTGCAGAAATTGATTCCGGTTACCTTTGGATCCCCCTGGTACACAACCCTTGAAACTTTCCACAAGACTAGAGCCTCTCATTTTCTTACTAAGGCAATGAAGAACCCCAGCTGGAAAGCAAATGGTGTCGTACAGAAGCGCTTCTCAAAGCTAGCCTCGCAGTGGGATAGTGCAGAAGCTGATCTCGTGAAGACACTAAAATGGCGCCAAAGGTTCCGATTGGACGGACATGTCGAGAATAGCTCGCAGCCCCAAAAGGTTGAGCCGTCGTTCCGAGAGAGGATCCGAGCGTCGAGTGGACGGGCGATCCCCGTTCCCCATGTAGGGCCGTCGGGGCAGGCCTTGGGGTGCCCGCTGCAACCTGTCGAGGGAACAAGGGGCCCTGGGGTTATCTGGCCTATGCTGGTCCTGAGGGAGAATGTTTGCTCAACTAAAGGATGGCTTAAAAGTGGATGCTCCATGGAGGTGAGGCTTCCCGTTAAAATCGCTTCACAGTAAACCACCTGGAAAAGGGCAACTGACGTGGGCCTCGCCGCACGCCACTGTCCTGCAACCCACGTGGTCATTGACTCGGCGCACCAGGCTCTCGGAGCAAGCGCGGGGAGAGGGCTCACCTGCATCTGCTGTGGCGGGAGGTCACTTTTTCTGTGCCCAGCGCAGGTCGTCCGAGCGGGGCCGGCAGCCTGTCAGGGCCGAGATGACGCCCTCAAGGGCTGCCCAAAAGCGCAGCTTCTCGAGCGGGTAGTTGAGCCAGCCCGTCGTGATGCAGAAGTAGGTCTCGTGCGGCGCCACATGGTGGATGCGGTGGTGCTGCCGCGGTAGCACCACGTGCCACGCCTGCAGCAGCGTCACCCACCGGGGCAGGCCAAAGTATGTGTGCGACCACTTGTGAATCTGCACAGCACAAAGAGTCTCTCGGTACATGGTCGCTTGTCCCAAAGCCACTAGACAGGCCACGTTGCCGTTAATGCTCAGGGCCCCCATCAACATGGCAGATTACTTTCAGCACGGTCCACACGTGTGATTTGCGACCCATTTACCCCGTGCATGCGTGCGCCTGCCTGGGAAATGTCTATATTGGATTTTAAAAATCTAATGTTAAAGGGGGTGCAACGATTTTAAGATTAAAAGAATTTGCATCTCGTAATTTTTAAGTTGTTTATCGTGTCCCGGAGGATAAAGAAAACATCTCCTTCATTAAAACGATTCCGCTGCAGAATCGCAAAGCAAAAGTCTAGCTTTTTCCCCACCTGCAGCCGCGAGTGGCAGCCCAAGGAACTACGGCGAGAAGCTTACGTGACCTCGCTCGGCTCTAAGCTGCAGCATAACGCCCACTAATGTCAGCAGAGAGCGGGAGAGGAAGCGTCCTCCGAGAGAGCACACGGGAAGCTACACGGCACTCCGAATGACGTCACTGGGAGTGCGACCAGGTGTGACCCTGAAGACTGGGAGTGAGTTGAGGGGTGCCAGAAATGCCAATATTTATCTTTTTTTTACACAACAACTAGGGCACGCAGGCGAAATCGGTTTTCTGTTCTTTACTTCACAAGTGTCAGAGGGCAACTTCCACAAATTTTTGACTGAAGTCCGGAAATCGTTGCACCCCTCCTTTGTCCCCTTACCGACAGGTTGCCTCCTTTGCCCCCTCGTTGCACCCCTTACCGACGGGTGTTTTTTTTAGCACGTGCAAATTGAGCAAATGGGGCCACAAAGACACCATCCTCGGGCTCTTTTCTTTCCCGTTGCCGCAGCACTGCGTGACGAACCAGACAGTCCCCGCCTTGGCACGAGTGCCAAAAGGGTCCCCCTCGAAGAAGGCCTTCCGGGGCCACCTGCCTGGTTGGTGAAGGCCACGAAGAGTGCGAGGAGGAACAAGAAGCAGTTCCAGTGGTAGCGTGCCAGGATGTCCTGGGGCCTCCAGCTGGCAAAGCCCCAGGCCATGGCAGCCAGCACCGGGATGGGCACCATAAAGTTGTCCCCGTTGGTCTCGATGAAGTCATGCCGCGTGATAGACGTTGGGTCAATGTGATGCTCCCGGAAGGGCCGGATGAATGCCTGAGCCGGGGTTCAAGAACTTGCCGTCAGGTATACAGGGGCACACCCAGACGGGCATGCAAAGTTTTCCAATTAGAGTTAAACGCTGCTAGCCCGTGTACAGCGGAATATTTACGATGGACGCATTTGTCGCCACCCTTTTTATAGTTCCAACTCTGTCCTGACAGACCTACGCCTCCTGTCTCTTTATGGCAGGAGGGTTGCATGTGACGTGACATTCTTACGCCAAGTTGTGCGCAGTATGCTGATGAGCTCTTGGCGTCGGTGAGGTTCGGAGTGTCAAATGTGTCTGCACACCTTTTATACAGGTATTTGTTCCAAGTGTCCAATGACATGGTTGCAACAAACATACAGTTTGATGCTTTTGCAGAGTGACATATTTAGTTGACTATTTATACGCTCGGTTTCGTTGCGACATGTATTCCTTGACTGTGCCTTTGGCAATGATACTGTCGTATTTGCTGTACAATACAAAGTGTGCTGCCTGCAGGCCTTTTGGCTGTTGACAGGCACTAAATAAACTAGCTACCTATCTATAGCAGGGCAGTATGAAATGGTTTTTCCACTCGATTTTCTGAGCACGGGAAAAGAAGCACGAGCTTACGGAAAGGGGAAAAATCAAGAGGCGTGCTGATCGCTCAACCAATTAACGGCACGCGGAGCAAGTGTGGGGGGCAGAAGCCAACGAGATGGGAGCAACATCTAGCCGGGAAAAGGCGCCCAGTTTTTTTCTGGTTCCTAGGAGCTAACTTTTTGCCAGTAGGGCCACAAACTGTGCAGATGAGCCAAGTGTGGGCACGGTAGTTAAACTATTCCAGTAATTGGCAGTGTAAGTATGTGATGCAAGAAGGAAGTATGTGCATTAGAGGGCCGACCATCTGTGACTGACCACAACCTAAAAGAGGAACAAGTCTGGCTTGCTAAGAAACCTCAAAAATGTATGCTTGTTGAACCAGTGGAAAGTGAGAAGGCCACAGAGAAATGGCCTATTTGGCCATATAAAAAATAAACATGGAGCAAACACTCCTTCACAAGTCCTTACTTTCGTCTTGCCCGAGAAGCATGCTACAAAGGCTGCCTTTACATTTCCCTGTCGAGTTTTTCAATGTTTTAAACCAGGAAATAATCAAGCAAAGAAAAAGCCTGCAGAAAAGCAGAGTGGGCCGACCTTTCCTATGATGGGGAGCTCAACACTCCCCCAGGTGTCGGCTGCCCAGTGCACCAGACCGCTGAGGAAATCGGCTGTCACCACTCCACACACTGCAAGCAGAGTACAACTGCTGTCAGGCATTTGGAGGGTTGCCAATCACGGCTCACAAGAGTAGAGACAGGACAATCATCCTGCAACAATCTTTCACAATATCACTAGGCAAAAATCTGCTCTAGCAGCGGCTGCAAAAGCACATGCAGATGCTTGTTTTCTTAAAGGGACCACGAACATTGAGCTAGCTGTAGAGAACCAAATGACCACCCTCTTGGTGTGATTATATTGCTAGGAGATTACCAGGACCTTCGTGCCATGCTTTGGGCACCAACTATGTGCTGTGAATGTTTGTTTCGTTTTCCATTTTGCTACTTTTGAGGCTTAGAGCCCCACCTCCAGCAAGCCCTACTAAGCTGACTGCCATTGCAAAGGGACAATGGTCCTTTGGTGTGGTTCAATAAAGGCGCCACCAATCGGGGCAGAAATCAGTAGTAGAGGAGGAAAGGGAATGTGAGCCTCGCAAATGTTCCTTCTGTGAAAACCACTGCCTGTAAACAAGAAGTGGTACCTATTCTATGCTTTACGAACATGAAGTGGGAGAAGGTCTGGATGTCAACTGGGAGAAGTGAACTGTCTTTTTGTTTGTTTTTTCAAAAATAAACTATGCATTGCAAAAAGCTTGGATTGTATCCGTTTTTAATAAATTTCAGAACTCAATGATTCAAAATCCGCTTCCAATGCTAAAGCTAAGCTATACATATTCTACATATACATATACTGTGACACCAAACCAAGCCTGTGCTCTGTTGCCGACACTTTCTCCCATGGCCTTGCTGTGGCGCGACCAACACCAACACGAGCAACCAAGGTCCACGCAGGGTTGCCATCAGGGTGGAGAATAAAAATCAAGATGATTTATATTGCCGCGACAGCGCGAGTCTTCTCGGGGTCTGGGCGGACGCCTTCGCTACTAACCACGTGGCCTAGGAACTTCAGTTCATCATAGGCGAACCGACACTTTGACGGCTTCAGGGTGAGTCCGGCGGTCCGTATGGCTTTGAGAACAGCTCGGAGTCGTTGCAAGTGCTCGTTGAAGTCGCTGGAAAAGACTACGACGTCGTCGAGGTAGACGAGACAGCTCTGCCACTTCAGTCCTGCCAGTACTGTGTCCATGACACGCTGGAAAGTTGCTGGCGCCGTGCATAGTCCGAACGGCATCACCTTGAACTCGTACAGTCCATCCGGCGTGACGAAGGCTGTCTTCTCTTGGTCCCGTTCGTCGACTTCGATTTGCCAGTAGCCGCTCTTCAGGCCCATCGATGAGAAATATCGAGAGTGGCGCAGCCGGTCCAGAGTGTCGTCGATGCGGGGGAGTGGGTAGACGTCTTTCTTCGTCACCGCGTTCAGCTGCCGGTAGTCCACGCAGAACCTAAGCGTTCCGTCCTTCTTTCCTAACCAGCACTACTGGAGACGCCCACGGACTGCTTGAAGGTTGGATTATGTCGTTGTTCAGCATCTCTTGAACTTGCTCCTGGATCACCTCCCTCTCTTTAGCGGAGACTCTGTACGGCGATCGATGCACAGGGCGCGCGTCGTCCTCGGTAACGATGCGGTGCTTCGCTACGGCGGTTTGGCGCACCTTCGACGACGTCGCAAAGCAGTCGCGGTATTCGGCGAGGAGGTTAATCAGCTGCACACGTTTCAGGCCCAGAAGCTTAGGGTCAATGTCGAGCTGAGCTGGCGACGTACTGTCTTGCTGAGGTGGCGAGAATTCGTCAGTAATCGCGGCGATTTCGGCGGAGTTTCCGAGTTCCTCGACGTGGCCCACGGCTGCACCTTTCGTGAGGTGTTGCGTTTCATTTCGGAAATTCGTCACGAGGACCATAGTGCGCCCATCCTGAAGTTCAGCTACTCCTCTTGCGATGCCTATTCCTCTTCCCAGGAGCAATTGGAGGCTTCCCTCGAAAAGAACTTCGCCGCAGGAAGCTTCATAGATCCCGACGAGTACGAAAACACTCGACCGCGGTGGTAAGTTCACGTGGTTTGCGAGAACTCGGACCGCGGAGGACGTCGCTTTGTGTTCCTCCGGTGGTGGAGCAGGTTTTCGTAGCGTCATCGACGTCTTCGATGTCCTCATGGACCTCCCCGTGGAAAGGCGTCGGAGTCCGGGGTGCGACGGGCAGGACGACAACGGGTGGGGTGGTCATGGTCGAGATCTTCTTCTTCCGGTCCTCGGGCAAGAGACCCAACTCGGGAGACTGACCTCTGGTACGACGGCTTCTTCGGGCTTCGGCTTTTCGGCGAAGGGTAGCCTTCCGGGGCTAAGCACGTCGCTTGGCCGGGATGTCTTCGGAGGGGTACGCTTAACGGGCATAAAATGCAATACCCAGCACCTGATTTAAATCACACCAGTGATCATTTAAATCAAATCTTTCCCACAAAAATAACCCCAAAATATTTTTTTATTTAACCCTGGTTCTTATATAAAGTTGTCACTTTAAAAGAAGACAGGCAGGGTGGTACTATACTCCCAGCAAGCACAAGGTGAAAGACAAATCCTGGGTAACATGGATGACAGCACCTAGCAGCCCCAATTGTGTCCCAAAAAGAGCCCCTTTCAAAATGCACGGTGGCCTCGGTGCCAGCTGGTTCTTACAACTGGGTGGGCCTAACTTGGAGCAACTGCCAGAGCACACTCACAAGCGACTGCCACAATGGAGCTCCACCGGGAAGCCTGGAAATAGTAGAGCAGCTGGCACAGGTTGTACACCATGAGCGTCACGCACACCCCGATGCACACCGTCTCCTGAGTGCGCTTCCCTGCAGAAAGTAGAGCAGTTACTTGTGCTGCCAGGTGCGGCCGTCGTCTGCCGAGGAACGCTCGACTGTTTGTGGCTCCAGCAGAATGCAAAAAGATAGAAAAATAAGTGATACACGCCTCACCACTTTTTGGAGCAAGGACGACCAAAACATCAGGTCCAGACCAAACTAAATCGCGCCAAAAAGACGAGTCAGAAGAAAAAAAAAAAAGGTGCTTACTGACAACTTTAGGCACCGAAACCATATGCTCATCAATACCCTCACTGAGGAAGTTTTATATTTCATCCCTTCATGTTAGCTAACTGGAATCAAGTATACCAAGTTCCACCGTGGCAAACGGCAAAGGCTACTGCACCTTACCATCTCCGCAGCTGGTCCGTACCAAAAACAAGTAATGACATGTTTTTGCATTAAACAGCAATTAAGTGCATGATTAACCCGTTCCCTACTTTTACAAATAAGCAAACTGTTTTGCACAATTTCAAATTTACATTTACTTTAACTTCAAATAATACTGTCAGATCCACATTCGCTGCTCTGACTGTACCGTGAGCCGCTGCCGTGGCATCACGGCTGCCATACTGCAACCAGTTTCCTTTTTTCCTTCTTGCATAATTGCCAAGCCCATTTGTGTATCATGATTCACAAACTTCCCAAACACAGTTCAACGCTTTACTGCAAAGATTTCCTTTTACACATGTACTTCCGTTCAGCTCTACTTCAAGAGCGAAATCGCTTTTCAGCGATTGAAGCAAATGCAATTGGAACCTATGTGGTTTACATCAATGTCCTAACACGGGTCCCAATCCAGATTTCCAAGCTAATCAAAAGTATTACAGATGTACGAATGGTCCTATATAACTGTCTAATCTCACTACACAAACAGGCAGTACTGTTGCAGAAGTAGACATTCTTCCCAAGTTCAATGATTTCCCAGCAAACAGCAGCAGGCCCTTCTGGCTCATGCACCTGGCACAGTGATTATTAGCTTCTGTGGAGTGCAGCCACGTGCCTTGCTATTGGATTGCAGAGGCTGTAGATTGCACAGCTTGACAAAGGCAAGCGTAAGAAGTGGCCGGAGCTCCGAGGGTCAGGAGTCGAAGAGCACGTCCCAGCCCAAGGGTGAAGGAGTAAGCAGTAACGGAGAGATACAAGACCTGAGGAGGGACCCACTGCAAAAGGAACATGGAGGAACTCTGGAATGAAAGGGGAAGAGACGGGGGAGCCTCAACAGAGCAAGTACGAGCGATCATGGAGACGGCCAATCAATGGGCGATCCAGGGATTTCCAAGAATTCTTCACCAGCCAACCGATGCAACTGGCACGCAGGGTCACCGCACTGGAGAAGTTGGGAGAGATGCTTGAGCAAAGACGAGAGAGAGTTTCTTCCGGCAGTTCGACTGAAAGAGGAGAAAGACGGTCGCGGCCCAGCGGGACGCAGAAATTTTTTATGGGGAATCATGCGCAAGTCAGAGAAGCCAAGTTTGAAAGTGTGGCAGTGGAACTGCAGGGGGATAGGTCGGAAACAAGCGAGCCTCAGCTCGAGGGTGTTGCTTGAACCCAATCCCCCGCGGTGATACTGCTGCAGGAGCCAAGCAAAAAGCCAGTGAAGATCAAAGACTATTCTACACTCAAGGGCAACCAATACGTCGCGACGCTTGTGCACAAGACCTATGCAGCCACGCGACTGGACTTGGACGGCGGTGAAGTGTCGTGCTGTCAAATCAGGATCGTCCCAGTGGAAAAGTGGAATTGGGGTCTGCATGTGGTGAATGTCTATGGAAAGCCAAGGCACCACAAGTTGGACTTCAGGCAGCTCATCACAGAAGTGGTCAAGGAGGCGGAGAAGGACCTGCTGGTAATCGCGGGAGACTTCAACGCCCCTCACCCAGGTTGGGGCTACAAGTATGTTTCAACGAAAGGCAGAAGGCTGGTGGAAAGCGTTAACCAGGAACGCCTCTCGTTGCTTACCGAGGTCGATCAGCCGACCAGGACGGGGATGAGCTCATGTAGAGATACGTGTCTGGATCTATGGATCTAACGCTGGTCAAGAATATGATGAATGCAGAGAGGAAAAACTTAATGGAGCAACTTGGTAGCGATCACTGTATCCTCGAAACGACTATTCTTGAGTCCGGATAGAGAAGAAAGACAGGAAAGGCAAGAATCATGGATTGGGATCGATGGAGAAGACAGAGAGGGAAAGGTGCAGCTAGCATTGAGAACATCGAGGAAAGGTTCACGGAGGTGATTGCCAGTGTCAAGCCGTCCGTGACTGAAGTGGAACTGTCAAAGAAGACCCCAGCGGTAGACACGCACCTGCTTATCTTTGGGAAGCGCGACGCGGGCTCACCAGGAGATGGAAGAGAACACACTACAACAAGAAGCTGAAGAACAGAATTGAAGCAGTCAAGAAGTGCCGAGGACAATGCGGTGGACTTGGCTAGGAAGAACTGGTATGGCCTGTGTGACTCTATGGGGAAGCCTAGGCACGGCTCAGGCATGGAGGCTGCTTAGGGCAATAATCAACCCGAGTAGGGCAAAGGCGGTGATGGACGGTCGCTTAGAGGAACTGATACATAAGCTGCCAGGGGACCGCGAGCAGCTCATGGATCGGTTGGCGGAAAGTGTGTTTGGAACCCGCAGGAAAACCCCGAATTAAACGGGCTGATTACGGTCGCGTAGTTGGAATATGAGCCGAGGGCCATGAGAAAGGGCACAGCATCCGGACCGGACTCCATCAGGGTGAAACTCCTCTACAATGCAAACAACACCCTTCACTGACTTAACGTAGTGCTGTCACTGGTATGGGATTGTACCTTATTAGAGAGTTTTAGTATTGCGTATAGAAACAAATGCAAGCGTTGAACGTTTCCGTTAAAGTCGCATGCTCTATGTTGCACATGCGCGTCGTTGCCATGCGCCAATCCAAGACCGTAGTTTCGGGCTCCGTACACGCACAGTGTAAAACACGCAAAGCTTACGTAAACACACAGCGCTTGCGTTCGCTCAGTAGACATATGAAATGTATTGTTCGTGGAATAGTGCATTAAAAATTGGTTGTTTTACCAATATTCCACTCCTGCAACGGCCTGTAGGGCAACAGTATGAATAAATAATAAGAAACAATATGAAAACACTGTTTCACCGGCTTCCGACGCGAACAAAACGTGCTGCAGTGAGAAGACGTGCAAGCAGGTAGGCATTCCTCCAAACTGGAAAGGCTGAGATTGGCAAAACGACGGCACGTAAAAATGAAAGTAACTAAATATTATGAAAAAAATTGGTAATTAAAAAAAGAAGAAATCCGTTTGGGGGCATTTGGTCTGGAAAAATAATGGCGGCAACTTTGGAAGTTTTGCCGATTGTCAAAACTCACGACTCTGATAGCACCATACGCTCTACTCACAATTAATGTAATTTTATGTGGATTTCTCAGATTAGCTAGAATGTTCTCAATGATTTTTGACGATTTTTATTTTATAACTTGGTAATTAAAAATGTTGCAATTGGCACCAGTCATGATAATCAGCACACTTTTGATTGTCACACTTGTTTGTGTGTTTAAATTAGATCATAAGTAACAAATATTATTAGAGCTTGAAAAATTATGTATTAAAGTATCTTAATTTTAATATTATTATTCTTAATACAAATCGCGGCAATGTATGCCCCCAATTAATGCCACAATCACCAAAATATGCCATGTAACCATAATAGTCTTTCCCGAGAGGTATCATTTTGTTTTCTTTTTAGCATATGAAGAACTCTGACATCGTTATCAAGACAGACAAACAGTCAAACACAGGATGCAATATAAAGTTCTATGCAGTTTTTACATGTTGTAAAAACTGGATTTATTCTGTTATTCTTGTGCTGGGAATAATGTTAAACCAATTAGTCATTCAAATACCCAAAACACATTAAAAGGCCCGCAGTTCATTATTTCAGATGGCAATTCTCTGAGGAAGAAAAGACAACAGAATGCACAAATATGAGCACCAATTTTTTCAACAAATACATTACTCTATGTTACCTCTAAGGTGTATGAAAGACCCTGTCTTTAAAGGGACACTGAAATCACAAAAATATTTTGAAGTGCCTGGATCGAACACGTGTGTCACAAAATAAAGCTTCCGGAAACAATTTCTTTAAATAAATATTTATGATGCGTGACACATCTTGAGTTATAAAAGAATTCAAAATTAAGACCTATACCGAGAAATTAAATCCAAATTAGAGGTTAGTTTCGGTTTCGCTCCAAAATTAAAATGTGCCTCCTGGCGTAAATGTTAAGCTTAACACCGTTTTTGTTTTTCAGGATAAAGATGTGACCTGCGCTCCTAACACCCTAGCTTCCTCGTATTACCAGAAATAATTTGTGTCGCTCAGTGAAGCCAGCACACTAGACGGGCTCAGCAGTGGCAGAGCCGTGTAGACAGAGAGTTTGGTCACTGGGAGGCGCGGGCAAAGCCAGGGCGTGCACGAGCTTGGCATGCTCCCTTGACCAACCAGAAGCCGAAAAAAATCCCCTAGCAGTGGTAGCAAGAAACAGTTCTGATCAAAGTTATATGTTTGTATATGGTTTTAATAAGCGCATAAGAGTGAAGTGTAGTAACTCTTTGTGGTTGAAAATAGGGTGCACGTGATGTTTCGATCATGATCATGCAGAAAGATGTAAGAAACGAATGTGCCGCTCAACTCTGTTTTGCTCGGACAGAGTGTGACCGCTCGGACGGCAGATTTCCGGCCCTCGGCGTAAGGATTATGTCGATCGCTCCGCTAGTCGCACTCTTCCAGCATCATTTTGGATGAGCGTGACTGAAACATCACGTGTACCATATTTTCAGTCACCGAGAGTTACTCCGATGCAGTTATCAGGTTTGTTTCTCGCGACCACCGCTAGGGTAATATTTCCGGCTTCTGGTTGGTCACATTCGAATTTCTGAAGACGCCCTGAAACACGCCCAGCCCGCTTTTGGCCAATGGCACCTCCTCATTTGTCTCCTATACTTCCCAATGAATGGCCAAACTCTATACATATAGGCTCTGAGCAGTGGCATGCATCCCCGACCCTCACTATACCCGCAATTTTGAAAAAACGAGTGGTGCCACCTATAATGAATTGGAGTCGCAAATAGGCATTTCTCGCTGCATTCTTTTTTTTTCTTTATGTATATTTTTGCAGTGTTCAAATACAGTTAAAAGTTTGTAGTGTAACTTCCTCTTCGGCACATACCAACGTTCTGGCTGTACCTGTGCAACCAAATAATTTTGATTTAAACATATTCCTGCCATTTTGTTATGTTACATCGCTTGGCTTGATTACTGCACATACACACTGCAACAAATCCTGATGTGATGAGCACAAATAAGGTTAAGATAGTCACTGATTGCTATTTGCGGCGTTCACCGTTCTTGCTTTCAAAAAGACGTCCAGGGGGCTATGTTCGACAAATGTTTCGTTTCTCCTAAAAGAAACAGAAGTAACGGAAGGGGCAATATCGCGTCTGATTGATTATAGGCTCAAATGACGAAACTTAACCTCTTTCGTCATTTGAGCCTCTAACCAATCAGACGCGATATCGTCACTTCCGTTTCTTTTTAAGAGAAACGAAACATTTGTCGAACATAGCCCCCATGTCAGCTTCAGGATCCAGATCTAAATTGGCAGGTAACCGGACAAAAGCTCACCGGACAGAGGCTCACCGGACAAAAGCTCACCAGTTTTTTCACAGACCCGGACAAAAGCTCACCTATTTCTTTTTTTCGCTACTCCTGTCGGAACACGGGATGGGATAAGGTGCGGACGCGATGAACATTGCACCATTTTTAGGAGAACTGGCCTCCCATCCCATGCAAAGGTGTCAACAGATAAGCCATAACAGGCAGAGAAGCAATGATTTAGGACCAAAATTTAGGTCACTGAAACATAGTGGAGCTGATAAAAACAAACTCGCTTGACTCAAGGTACGCCGGAGCGCCATTGTGCCACGCCCAAGAAACTAAGTGAACCGAAGCTTTTGAATCCGAAGGAAGCGAAGTCACCCTCTGTCGACCTCACTTTTTCATTGTGCTTATGTCACCCTAAACGCGCACATAAATGTTAGGCACAATGTTTCTTCATTACTAATGCATGGGTTTTCTTGGGGTTCAGGTTAATATTTGAAGTGAATGCTGGGAAAATTAAATTCATTCCGTCATTGAGCGCCGTAAATGTGTTTGAAATCAAGGATTATCTCCGGGTGTTGTGAAAAGGAAACTGAAGCAAAGCTGTAATATACAAACCATTGAGTTGCGAAGTTTTAAAAAATATTTTCAAGGAACGGGAGTGTGGCCTTTTGGACAGATGACCAATTTAGAAAGCTTTGCGGGATTTTGGATGGGCTCGCGTTCTTTCCACCACAGCGTGTGCCCGAAGGACTCCTACATCAGGGAAAAGTCTACCGGTGACATCGGCGACCTGCTGGACTACTTTGATTGCACGTATGTCAACGGCCCCTTCCGTTATGCTTCTGCTCCTTCTGCGGCGGCACCCAGAGCGAATCCTTCTGTTGTCTAACTGTGTGCCGACGACGACCGGAGTTTCCCAGGAACGGTGGAATATGTACGACGCCACTCTTCAAGATAAAGACCGGACATATAGCTGCGAAGGATGGAATGCCGGGTTCCAGAAGTTTGTCGGCCACGCCCATCCAAGCGTCTGCATGCTGATTGAATGCCCACAGGAAAATCAGGCGTTCATTGCCACGACATTGACAGAAGCCTGCAGAAATGAACCCTCAGAGAAGCGGGAGCGAAAAACCATTCTGCGCCTGCAGAATCGTGTGAAAAATGTTTGAGGGATTACAGGTACACCCAGATCTACCAAGACTGTTGGAGCTAGTGGGGGATTGCAATTGCTTCTAACCAATCGATAAATAAACTTGTTTTTACTCAGATTTGATTTATCTTTGCATTTTAGTGTCGCACACATGCACCTAAGTTGTCCGCACACGTGTGAAGACCAACATGAAATTTTCTCCTGGTGAGCTTTTGTCCGGGTCTGTGAAAAAATGGGTGAGCTTTTGTCCGGTGAGCTTGTCCAGTGAGCTTTTGTCCGGGATTCAAATTGGCAGCATATCGCACACCACGGATCTTTACAATCTCGAACTTGGTATGTACGAGAGTCCACAAAAGGGATGGGAGCTGAATGGCCCAGAGGGCTCAAATGGACAACTGGGGAAGACAAAGAAACAGAGTCTACTGGGTGCAAAATTTCAATCATCGCTCTGGGAACGCTGGTAAACGAGTGCCTGCAGTTGGCAAGCATTTGCGCCCTGGAGAGCTATTGTTCAAGAGGCGGCAATCACAACCTATCGCCGTCGCTGACAACCGCGCGCGACCTGTTGCAAGTGGATGTAGTCGCGCGGTGACTCAACCGCGGGGGTGGGGCGGGGGTACTGATTTGGGCTGCCACTCCTCCGATGCGCCCACTTCCCCGCAACCAGGTCTGGGGGACTGACTATCTTTTCGGCGATCCACTAGGCACTTCGCACCGCACGTGTCAAAAGAAGCGGCGTTGCCGTTCCCCACGCGGTCCACTGTCCGGCGCTGCACTCAGGCAGCGTCTGCCGAGCGGCCACCGAAATCCGGCGTTGCCTGCTTACCTCTGGTGTACAGGCTGGCCAGTTCCCTGGCTCCGGCGTGGTAGGGACCCCACCGGGGCTTCAGTTCACCTTGGAATTGCTCGTTCACTTGGTACGTGTCCGAGTTGCTGTTGGGGTCATCTTCAGGCATCGAGTTCTCGTAAATTTGCTTCTCCGTCTTCACGGGCGCCAACATATTGCACGCCATAATTGGTCTGGTTGGCGGCTGCAGCAGCGTACTTTGTTCTGTTATCCTTTACCATGCGTCAGTGTCGAGACAAAAAGGAGACACATACCACACCCGTCCAACACTGGCGGTTCTCCTTCGCGTTATATCTCTTTCCGCTGTTCTCATACGTTGTTCCGTTGTTGTTGAATGGACGAACTCATGCGCGGATAGACTCCCACCACTTCACCTCTGCACTTCACCGCCTTCTCCCCCTTCTCCGACTTCGAGGAGGTTAGATCCGAGATGTTCGCCGGATCGCCGAGTTCGCGCCCTTCCCGCTTCTTGATCAGCGAGAAATGTGACGGAAGCGCGTTGTCCGAGAGATAGAGCTGCTGGGCGGACAAACTCAACGCTGCCGTTGACAGGAGACACCAAATTCTGTATTTCGAGAACTCTACTAAGAATTGCCAAACTCGCGGGTAGCTTTTTAACAACTCGTAAGTCTAGCACTCTCTAATTGCTGAAGGAATTTGGTAGTTCAGGTGCGCCATCTCGGGAATGCCACAAACACCCGTGTAAAAAAAAAAAAGTTGGATGGTTGGGATTAGAGTCACTAAATAAGCTACGCTTATTGAAATGTGTGCTCATTTGACTAAAATGAGCACACATTTCACATGATAGCGGCTCAAATAGAGGACATACAACCAAAATATTACATTTTTAGATTGTTTTTTTTTCTTGTAGTCGACTATTATATCTAAAATAATTTGAAAAAATAAAAATTGACAAAAATGGGGTTTTTGAAAAAATCGATTTCAAACTTTCACAAACAAACCTCAAACCGGCGTTGTGCGCCTCTACGATTTTTGTTTACGTTTTCAAAAAGAAACGTAAAGTAGGTGAACTTGTGATATTCATATTAATTTAAAACTTGAAATAAGAGAGAAACCACATAAGCACACTAGAAAACAATGAGTAACAAGTATATACAAATCAAAACGCAATGCAACATGTAAAAAAAAATTTTCTATATAGAACGGTTCATAGTAAACGAGGGTGACTACTCATTATACAGCTTATTACGATTGAATGATGAATTCTCACACCATTCAAATCTGTACATAGATCTTCTGGAATTTCTTTAACGATTTCAAAAGTGGACAAAAAATACATTTATTTATTGAAAGTACCCTCAGACCCGAAGGCATTACAGAGGCGGAGAGCACATACATGAAACAAAGATAGTAAAATAGTAACAAGTCAACAGTATTAAATATACAACAAACAAAGGAAAAAACAATTGTCATCGGTCACGGCTAAAATAGTTAGTGATGGAATTTCTAAACAGGTTAGTATCAGTTATAGTAGCAGTCAACCCTGGGAGGTGGTTCCATTCCTCGGCTGTGCGGGGTAAAACAGAAGATTGAAATGTTGTGGTAAATGAACTTGGAACTCCAACTTTTTTGAACATTCATTTCCTTTCCTATTTGCTCGCCGTCGTTTTGCAATCCTCAGCCTTTCCAGTTCGAAGGAACACCTACCTGCTTGCGCGTCTGCTCACTGCAGCATGTTTCGTTGGTGTTGGAAAACGGCGGAACAGTAGTGAGTTTTAGTATTGCATATACGAGCGAACGCAAGCGCTGTGTGTTTGCGTTAGCTTTGCATGTTCCACGCTGCGCGCGCGCGGAGCCCAAAATTGCGGCTTTGGATCAGAGCATGGCCACGATGCGCACGCGCAACGTGGAGCAGGCCACCCTATCGCAAACGCACAGCGCTTGCGTTTGCTTCTATACGCAATACTCAAACTCTCTAATAAGGTACAATCCCATACCGGCTGCAGCACCACGTTGGGACAGTGAAAACTGGTGTTTGCATTCGGAAACGACATTTAGCGAGCCATGATCGCGAGCAGTTCCGCCGTGCCCGCTGAGCAGGAGAATCGGGGACCCTCACTAGAGCGCTTCCCGTTTCCGCCGCGGGAGGGCGAGCGACGAGCTGGAGACGCGAATAGTGTATTCCTACAAAAGGGATTTCTCATAATGATTGAAAACCTGAGACTGTGGTTTGAAAAACGGAAACTCGTGAAGTAGGAAGGAAGAAGGGACAGACAACGTCTCAAACTCAGCTAAAAACTTTATTTCCTCTACGCCTTATATACCCCTTCCCCGGACGTTAAACGTCGCCACCACCAAACAACTCATCACTGAACCACAAAAAAAAAAAAAAGACACCGGGATTACAATTTATTAGACCGCAAACAATACATAAAAAAAAAGTTATACAAACAGAAACACAAGGTCGTCACCACCGCTCCCGGAAGGACTTCGACGTGGACAATGTCACCACCCACAATGTCACACACACAAAGACCGTCTCCAAATTACCCCCTCACCCCTAAACTGAACCATGATTCACTCACAGTCGCCAACAACGCCCCCCATTACGATCCTGAAGGAGAGAAGTAGGACTTTGCATTGATGGCTCTTACGAGCATCGAGACGGTCTACTTCGAACATAGAGATCATATAATAATATCGAGGAAAAGGCCCAGCATCTTCCCAGGCTTTGCAGTCGCCTCGAAATGGCAATGCACGGAAGCAGACATCGTCGGTCCCGGTGAGACAAAATAGCAAGTTTTCTCTGTCAGAAACGCAAAAGCTGGTAAAACATCATTTGCAATGACAATATTTAGTGCCATTTTGCTTTATTTCCGCAGAAACAACCGGCGAAAGTCATTTTATCAGAAACTGCTCACGCTGACGAACAGTTGAACAAAGGCAACGCGTAGATGCAAAGCGAGCGCGCTTCGCCTCGTTCTGTATCTCGGGACCGACGATGTCAGCGTCCGCAAATCCCCACTATCCGCTGCTGTCTTTACCCCGCTGGCCTCGAACTAGACCCGGTAACCGAAGTCACATTTTTCCCTCACTGCATGGCAGCCTTCCAAATACATCACGGCTGGAGAACTGCGGTGGGTTGCTAACTCCACAAAACAAATCTATTTACTATATAAAAACATAAATCTCGGGACGCGCTGCAATATCCTGAGTCATTGCCCACCCCAATTTTTGGGTTTCTGCTCTCAGCTAACGGTCAAAATCGAGAGTGAAGTCGCACCTGTCGCCATAACAACCACGATGCGCAGAAAGAAATATGAGCGAGGAAATGATAAAATACGAGGTACCATGGTGTTGTGAAAGTAACGAATGTACAGTCGCCGGCCATATGAGCTCCCCGGCCGAACGCCGACCGGATCAGCGAAAATCCCGCACGCGGCGCGTCGAGCGTTGCCGCGTTTTGGGAGCCGGGCTATGCGGAGGGCAAGTTCGTCTGCTTCTCGCGCAGGGGGTAGCGGTGACGTCAGAACGCCGAGCCCTGATTGGCTGATCGCGGTCCCCTATCTGAGCGTCGTCTGCTCCTTTGCAACGTCGTCTGCTCGCAACGTCGTCTGCGTCTGTCTTACCTTTCCTGCGACTTTTGCAAGTGGCGAGGCCAGATTCACGAAACTATCTTACGCCAAAAATATGCGTAAGACAAAACTTAAAAACAAATTCGTATTCACTAACCGAAATTTTCGTAAGTTTTGCGCAGGTTACGACAAAATCCTACGACAGCTCCGAAGCTACGCACTTGTTACGATCAAATCAGCATGGCCGACAGCGTCGCGGTCGCGACGACCAACGGACGTTTATTTTTCTACGTGCGCTTCTCTCGCGTGCCGACTTCAAGCAGCAAGAAAAAGTAAAAAGTACTTGAACCAGACCACGACGAACAAGAACGCTGGATCCACAAACACCCGGGAAAAGCTCCAACGGCTACGATTCCACCGACACCGACCAAGCGAACTCGGCAGATAGGCCTAGCAGCCACTCCGACTCGGTGACCGTCTGCCCACGACCGGCTGGCGTGCTGAATGGAATGTGCCCGCGCGACCCTTGTGAACCCTTCCCGTATTATACTGTGATCGCTGACCTCAATTTTAGATTAAGAGGTCAATCTCTTCCTCTTGTCATCTTGTTTTCCGAGGCAACGGTGACTCTCGCCGGTGAAAAAGCGGTGAATATCCGACAGACGCAGGAAAGGTAAAGGAGCCATCGCTTTGACTAGCAGACGTAAAGCAGACGACGTTAACTGCGCCAACCCGCCGACGCCGTTAAATAATGAGGAGTCTTGCCGCACACGAAAGGGGGGAAAAAGTATTTGGGAGGGAACTTGCGGACACTAACACGCTCACTCTCGGTTCTTTGCAAACAAACCTCGGCGTCTCGGGACACCTCGCCAGTGAGTACTTTGACTTCCCTCCTTGATGCGCGTCTGCTAGTTGTTCGACAAAAACAACGAACCGCTCGAGTTATTTCGTCTGCCCTCTCTGAAAGGCGAAGTCGAGCTCGCTCGTAAAGACCTGCACTTCCGAAAGTCGCAGGAAAGGTAAGACAGACGCAGACGACGTTGCGAGCAGACGTTGTTGCAAAGGAGCAGACGACGCTCAGATAGGGGACCGCGATCAGCCAATCAGGGCATGGCGTTCTGACGTCACCGCTACTTCCTTTCTCATGCGCAGAAGACGAAAATGAGCCCACTTGCGAGGCGTATTGGGACCAAACCATTCCGTTATCAAAGGGGTGGACGCATTGCTTTTATCGGGACTCCAGTAGAAGTGCGAATCACAAAGACATGGCCGAATAGAATTGCCGTCTTCGGGTGTTGGCCCCAAGTGTTCGGAGATGGTGTTATAACTGCTGATAAACTGGAGCTTGCTTTAGGCGTAAAAAAGCAGCAGTGTTCGATCAATGCATACAAATGTAAAAACCCTATGTTTGATATGATTATAGGCATGACAACAATGATCCCTCGGCAAGCGAGAAGTGGCAGACTAGGAAGCCATCTGCAAAGTCATCGTGTAGAGAATTACCCTTGGCGAAGCAACACGCTACTGAGCGCAGAACAATAGTCTCCTCGATAAAACGCGTTCATGAAAAGTGCCTGAATCTTTATTCTGCTTCGACACAAATCTTTTTTTTTTTGGTTATCATAGCACATCTTTATAGATTAAATAAATTATTTCAAAATCGCTTGTCATTGTCTAGTCTAGGTTTAAGAAAGATTGTAAGAAAGCTTGTGCGTAAGATTACTCTTCGGGTAGGAAATATTTAAAGTGCCAAACCGGTTTTGCAAAAAAAAAGTAGCATATAACACGTCAGGGATATTATGCAGTAAAGAATTTCGATAAGCCGTCTCCGTAAACTTCCTGCGTCCACCCCTTTGATAACGGAATGGTTTAGTCCCAATAGCCCGGCTCCCAGAACGCGGCAACGCTCGACGCGCCGCATGCGGGATTTTCGCTGCTCCGGTCGGCGCTCGGCCGGGGGAGCTCATATGGCCGGCGACTGTACGAATTATATTACGGAATATTTTTGTGATGCCGCAAGAGAGCGGTTTCTTGTGCTTCGCTGGGGTTATTTGACGAGCTTGGCGGTCCTACGAGGCCACATATATAGGAGAAAGGTAGAAATTTGTTACGACTCTTGTTACGAAAGGGGTTGGGGGTGTCCCTCAGGTCTAAACAAAAACATTCAAGAGGTTCTTCTTTCCTTTTCTCCCCGTTTTCAGAACAACTAGGCACGAGACCCCAAGGATTATACTTCGTCTCACCTTAGTATGGACTATTGTTAGCCGCGCGTGCTAAAAGCGCGAGCTAGTTGCTTCGAATGAAGCCTCAGCGGCTGAACGAGCGCTCGTGCAGCGAGAGCTCCGCTCAAGGCAGTCAAGGCCAGCCGCTCGCGCTCGCACAGCATTCGCGGTTAGTCCATGCCACGGTGTGGTCCATGCTAAGGTGAGACGAAGTATAGTAGGCCACCCCACTAAGCGAAGCTATGGAATGTTTAGGTGCTTCGTTTTCTGTTAGGCACACAAAAACTCCCCACTTTGAACTTCTTTGTGCTAACTTCGGGAAACCGATAATCCGCAGTGCGAACAAAAACGACTTATCGGGGTGCCCAAGACATCGCTTTTGACCGCGTTGTAGATTATCATTTGCGTAGGTCAAGGTTTGAAAGGAATCGCGATCGTTGAGGCGTTTGCTATGCGTCGCTGCAAACATAACATATGTTCCACCTTCATGGGCGTATCTCGAAAGGAAGTTGATTTTCTACACGCGGAACGTTTGGCCGCCGTTTCCTCTGCGTGACGTTACCGGTCAGCTTTGGAGATAGCGAGATTTAGCAGGCCGTTTTTCTCCTCTGTATCGGTATCCATAGAGGTGCCTTCATGTGCGCTTCGCATAGAGTGATGCCAACTGCCTGTTTCCCTTTCCCACACCCTCTTCCGCCGCCATTTTGTTCCTCATTGTTTCCCCGTGCGCCGGAAAGTGGCCTTTGTGTCCATCGGTCCTCCCATCCGAGGGCGAAAATGCTAATCCTCCCTCCGTGGGTTCCACAACGCTGCTCCGAACTTGTGAGATAAGGTGCTTGTTTCCGGGAGGGTTATAAGCCCCACGGATTATCGCCGAGAACCAAAATGGCTGCTGGTTTGTCGGCGAGTGGTATTACAAATGGTGGCATCACCCTAGCAAAGCGCACATGAAGGCTCCCTAGGGATACCTAGAGCCTTCACTGCGCTTGCGTCGGATATCTCGGGAGCCTTCATGTGCGCTTTGCTAGGGTGATGCCACCCTTTGTAATACCACTCGCCGACAAACCAGCAGCCATTTTGGTTCTTGGCGATAATCCGTGGGGCTTATAACCCTCCCGGAAACAAGCACCTTACCTCACAAGTTCGCAGCAGCGTTGTGGAACCCACGAAGGGAGGATTAGCGCTTTCTTCCTCGGATGGGAGGGCCGATGGACACAAAGGCGCACGGGAGGAACAAAATGGCGGTGGAAGAGGGTGTGGGAAAGGGAAACAGGCAGTTGGCATCACTCTATGCTAAGCGCACATGAAGCCACTCTAGGTATCCCTAGAGTTCCTCTATATGCTCCCCGAAGGGGAGCAGAGTTGCGCATTTGATTTCCCCGCGCCGCCACGCCGCTATTCGCCGAGATCCATCACGTGAGGAGCAAAGCATCCGGCGCCGTGCAAGAAAGCCACCTTTACGGTCGCTCCGCCGACGTTTCTCGCGCCCCGGCGTATGTTCCCCAGCTTTCGCCCTCCTTCTCCTCCTCTCCTGTTTTCCATGCGCGGCAGCGCCGCTATTCGCCAAATTTAGTCACGTGAGGAGCAAAGCATCCAGGGCGTGCAGGAAAGCCGGCGCTACGGCCACCCGCTGAGGCTGAATGCGCAACTCTGCTACCGTAGGTAGCTATACAGGAACTCTAGGTATCCCCAAAGAAGGCGCCGCAACTGAGCATTCACGCCTCCAGTCTTTTCTGCATAGTTCAAGGTCTCGTGGCGGATTACGCAGAGCTAAATTAGGGAGTTTTCGTAGACCGCGTTCTCCCTCCGCTAAGCTCCGCTAAGCCCTCCGCAACGAAGAAGCCGCTACCGCGCCTGCGCGCCAATGGCCTTGGCTGTAGAAACCCGGATCTCGTAGCGGGTTGCGGACAGCGCTGCGGGACAGCGGAAACGATCTACGAAAACTCCCTACTGGCGCTTAGCGGGTTACGGAAACTCCCTATTCTCCTCGCTCTATTCTTCCGAACTCCCTTTCCCTTCTCAGCCCTTCCATTCTCCCTTCTTTCTTGCAGTTTCCCCTACAAAATACGTTTTGAAGTCGAAGTAAATAAATATTGTTGCAGTTCAGGGTTGCCTTCTGGCGCTTTGGCCTTTTAGCAACTTCATTATCCGGTATTCAGCATTTCGATGTTTGTTATATTGATAATGCGAAGTTTTGAACTGAACAAATCACCTCTATTCACCAAGGAAGAAAAACAATTTTCAGGATGAACTTTAATATTCTGAGTTGATAAACATCCGCCGGTGACGAAAATACAAAATTGGTTACAGCCGAAAAACTCCGGTGGTTGGAAATATTCGGCCTGGGTAAAACTAAAACACTCCAGTCGGTGAATGTTCCCGCCCCAGCGACGGCTAGTTTCTTCGAAACGCCTCCTCTGTAGAAGTTTGTAAAACATTTTATCTCGTCGATCCTCCATCCTTCCAGTGCCTATTCAGAGGTCGGTGTGGTTCTTGGAAGACAACGCCAACAACATTAGTGTCGTCCGGAACCATTGACCTCAGAAACGCGCCTCTTCGCTTGGAGAACTGAGATGCGTTGATTGTTATTTGTTTCTTTTGCCTACTACAGACCATGCCAAAACTCGCCTTCTGGGTGCCACCAACTTTGTCTACTGGGCTGTGAAGTGCGTTCGAGCGTGCGCAATAGCTCCCTAGGCCAAAAGATTGTACACTGCGTATGCGTTCACAGCTCAATGACTTAGGCATTTTTCGTCGGGATAGATGCTCCCACGAGAAGAAAAGAGTATGAAATATGTGAATAGAATTGGAAATTTGAAATGTTCTTGTCCAATCGCATTTTTCTTCCTCGGTTATCAACGCTTTTTAGCGTCATCACGAGACGTTCAACCATAATACACTGGTGTTTAAAAAGTAAGTGTCGAAAAACATGCGCCGATTTTTTGTCAAAAATAAACACCGGAAAAACATACTCTAATCATTACCCATGCCACCTTTTTGGGCAATATGTGAATTTCCAGAAGAACAGCGAGTTGTCACCCTCCCCTAGAAATACCCTGGCTACAGAGCAGGCGACCCGTTTTTCCTCGCGTCAGATTGCGGTGACCACGAACCGTACGGAGGTCACGGGACGTCCGTGAAAAATCTAAAGGAGGCAAAGAACGATCTACTCTGTGAGCATTTCATCCCCGATTTCCACGACCCCAAGGCCGAAGGACGTTAGCGTGAAAGATAACAATAAAAATAAAACTTTGTGTAAAAAAAAACAAAAAACAACAACAACACGGAGATTTATTCTACCGATAACCAGGTAAGCGAGACACGCACACTGACGCCTCGGCGTGCAGAATGGAACAGGATACGGGCGCGCGGAAGAACACCTTGCACAGTGCCGATCCGGCCAATAGCCGAAAGGACGATTTCGCATTTTATGGACAGCGAGCGCCACCTCACGGGAGAGAGAGGTACCTTAAAAACAATGAAAACAAGCACCGACACCTTGGTACTTTATATTCGCTGTAGTTACAGGAACAGATCGACTTACGTGAATAATTTTGATATTATTCGATTCCGTAATAAATTTAGAAGACATTCAATGAAATACATTTTTCGTTTGCATTAAAATAATTTTGTAAATTCGCTCCGAACGTAATAATGCCAAATTAGCCGATTTTGACAATTTTCATGATTTTTTTAAGGATATAATAAAATTTATAATAAAACATTTGTTCCATTTAATGTCTCGATAATGCCTCAATGTCTTTAAAGCCGAAATTTTCAAGAAGATCCGCGCAGCCGTTCTTATGTGAGAATTTTTCTAATTTGGCGAAAAACCTCATGTATTCTCTATGGGGCTCTGAGGTGTTTCCGTTTATGTTCTGTCAACCTATCGTTAATGCACCTTGCAGTCTGACCAACATATTTAAATCCTCATTTCAAAGGAATTTCATACACTACTCCACTGACACATGGAACAGATCTGTCGCGATGCATTTTTTTACATTCTTTTTGTCCTGCCTCAAAAGGAGTCAGTTTAGCTAATTTGAAATCACATGTGAACACCGTGTTAACCCCGAATCTCTCTGCACGTGCCTTCAAGTTATGCGAAATGGCGTGAAAATATGTATTGTAAATTGTTATTCCGGTGTCTTTTTTTTTTTTTTTTTGTGGTTCAGTGATGAATTGTTTGGTGGTGGCGACGTTCAACGTCCGGGGGAGGTGTATATAAGGCGTAGAGGCAATAAAGTTTTTAGCTGAGTTTGAGACGTTGTCTGTCCCTTCTTCCTTCCTACTTCACGAGTTTCCGTTTTTCAAACCACAGTCTCAGGTTTTCAATCATTATGTATAACTTATACCAGCTCGCCGGCATTTTAACCGTTTTTTCGGCGATTTCTCCGCAAGAATGAGAGACTACGCCAGATCTCTGTGAGTAGAAGGAGGTGGTTCAGACACTCCAATCGAGCTTTACAGAACGGAGTCCAAGTTGTCGATTAATTTTCTTATACTCATTCTTCTCCTGCGTTTTTCTTTTCTTTTTTTTTTGATTTTCATGCTGAAAGAAGTAGTTGTTCTATGGACCCACACGCACCCACAAAAAGAAAGAAATGAAAATAGCCTGTAACCGTTTTCCCCAAGCTGAGAAAAAAAAAAAAAGAACGCGGGAAAGCACATCATTCCACGCCCAAGTACGCTTATGGTCAAGAGGTCCAACGAGTCAACAGGTCTAATAGCCACGTGACAGCCGAGTCAAGAGGTCCAACAAGTCAAAAGGTCCAATTCGAGTCAAGAGGTCAACGAGACAGAAGGTCCAATTTGTGTCGAGAGGTCCAACGCGTCAAGAGGTTCAACGAGTCAAGAGGTCCATCGAGCCTTATTTTTTATCCTTTGTTTATAATTATATCGCTATTAATGGCTGCTTGTGACGGTTACTGACTGTTTGACCTATTTGAATGATTTTATACAATGCAGCTACCACATAGCTACTGTGACAAGTAGAAAAAGACTATTTGCCAGAATGTATGTGTATTTGAGTGTTAAATAATTGATAGTGCCTGGCGACATATTTTGGACTTGTAGAACTTAGTATCTGTATTGCAGTCTCTGTGTTCTAGGACACATATGTGGCATTTCTACGGAAGTGGCTCTCAAACTCCCGAGATATAAAATACAAATGTACCTCAGCATCTCGGGTTTAGCTTTGCCTTTCATGTATTTCAGTATTTGTATTCGAAAATACTTCCTTCGGCAACTTTGCCCCATCCCGGGTTCTCGTATGTTCTTCAAAAAATATGATGCGCTACTATTTTATGATTTAGTTTTTATTTCCTGAGTTCACCGAATCACTAAAGAGGTGAACTCAGGAAAGAGGAACACAACATGGAAAGGAGCTAAAATATGATTGGAGGGCGTCTTTAAGCGAGCCGAAATTACGCCCCTTGGCGTCAAATAGAGTGTTGCAAATGAATGCGAGCATTAGGGAGTTTTCGTAGACCGCGCTTCCCCTCCGCTAAGCCCTCCGCAACGAAGAAGGTGCTACTTCGCCTGCGCGCCCATGGCCTTGACTGTAGAGTTCCGGGTATCGTAGCGGGTTGCGGAGGGCTTAGCGGAGGGTGAAACGCGGTCTACGAAAATTCCCTATTAGGGAGTTTTCGTAGACCGTTTCAGGAAAGGGAACAAAACTCCACCTGCAGCAATTCTGGCTCATCGGACAATAGTGACAACCACTGCACAGCCATCGTAGATTAAGACATATTTAGATGGATTATGCCTATACAGTGTTTAAATATATGAATATACGCAATGGAGTCAATTATGCCTTTAGTAAAACAAATATATATGATCCGTCTTCTACAAAAGGAAGCTCGAATAAATCAAGGCCTGACGAATTCGAGTGAAACTAGATGATTACCAAATGAATAGCACTAGAAGTATGAATATCCTAAATGATCAAAACCGTCTTTGTGAATGTGCAAAAAAAGAACACAGAATAATAAAATCATGCAAAAGAAAGATATACAAAGAAGTATTTAATGTAGCAAGCACATTGAATGATGTCATCAGAATTCAGCACTGACACCGGTCAAAAACAAAAAGGGCGAAGAATATTAAGAAATGAGATAGGACATAACACTGCATTTCTAAATCTTCGAGTCTCGTATATTCTGTTCCAGTCCTCTGCGCAAAGCATTAGTTTCCAGCTTGGTGTGCTAATTGGTTTCGAATATAATTTTATTTTTACATAAAATTGTGTTGAACCCTCCACATTACTCGGTTTTCCTTGTACTTTCTTAACGTTTACAGTATCCAAGATTGCTGCTATTGAAAGACCTTAGTAATTTTATTAGTTAGTATATTTATGGTCATGAGTATAGGCCCACTTGTAAGGAACACAAGTGACCCTACAGACAACCCAGAGACTCCAGGTGCAGCACGTGATTCATGACTCTAAATGAATAAAAAATACTAGGCTTCAAGTAAGTGTTTTTTCGCGTACAAAAAAGAACCATGGTCGCTTCGTCTCAGGTAAATTAACATTTTTATCTGTCTTTACACGATAACTAATAGGCTGAAATATTTTGAACCATGCGAAACCTGCACTGCTCGCAAGTAGAACCTTTGCAGGTCTAACGCCAAACCAAATTAAAACACGTGGGTGCTCGAGTATTTCATTTAAATCCCCTCCACAACTATGATGCACATGATGGTTCCGATTACTTGCGATGTGTCTTCCGATGATTGTATAAATTGCCATAAGCCGCAAAAGCTCTACTGCAGGTCTCGCACCTGTACGGCTTCTCTCCGGTGTGAGTCCTCTCATGATTCGCTAAACTGCATTTCTGTGCAAACGCCTTGCTGCACGTGTTGCACTTGAACGGCTTCTCTCCGGTGTGAATTCTATTGTGAGCCATCAAGCGAGACTTCCGCGCGAACGTTTTCTTGCAGGCACCGCAACTGAACGGCCTCTCGCCAGTGTGTGTCCTCTCGTGGATGACGACATCCGCTGCGTAAGGGCTTGAGTGAGGACAGAAGCGGCACGGGTGCTTGTCCGGTTGTCGGTGCGTTTGCTGCTTGTCTGGGTCCGACCAGTTGGTCGGGGAGAGGTGTCACCCCTGCGGCTGTCACGGTCAAAGGTATCCACTTTGTCGCCATCGCATGCTTCGATCGAGTCTGTTGGGATGACACGACAAAGCAAGAAAGGTCGGCGCTCTTTTTGTTGTTCTGAACATGAATTTCGAGTACATAGATGAACATGGTCCTGAATACCTACATTATGCTGGTGCGGCCTAAAGTAGGTATTCATTCATTTCAGATGTTAAAAAGGTTTAGTCGGGATGCTTGTAAAGGTCTACAGGTGATCGTTAAAAACTGGGCTCTGGCAGCCCCATGGTGCGGCAGCTGTGCTGGCTTGCGCGTTCTCCTAACCAAGTGCGACATGGAACTCGCGCCGCCGCGGCCGCCGCTGCACAGTGTTGGCGGTAACGTGTTACAAGTAACGTCGTTACCGGTAGCGCGTTTCTTTTTTCAGTAATGTGGTAACGTAACCGTCACTTTTCCAAGTCAGTAACGGGTAACGTAGTTACGTTACTCGTTACATCTTCTGAAAACTTGAAAGAAGTAGACCTATATTTTTTCCAGTTTCTGTACTTCACTTTAACTGAAGTCTGCAGACGCAGCTGATGCTACAAGCTGATGGGAATCATCAGAAAGAGGGAAAAGGGAACCATCATGCTGTTCTCTCTGTTTCTGTACGTGTTCTGTCATCGCTGAAATAAACACACAAGGCCCAGTGACTTGTGATTTTGACGCTGCTTGATTAGTCCCATTAGCTCGTAGCGATTGCTGCGTCTAGATTTAAGCTGAAACGTTGTACTAATTCTACATATTATCTCAATTTTGCCCGTCTTTCCCCCACGCTAAAATTTCCGCTTTAGATAAAACCCAACGCCCGCGCCTGTGATCCCACTCTCGAAACACGCTGTCGCCAAAATAAAACAAAAGCGCCGTTACCGTCAATTTATAAATAAAAAGTAGCGCAAAAGTAACGTGCGTTACTTTCTGTCGGTAACGGTATCGCGTTCCTTTATTTCGCAAGTAACGAGTAACATATTTCTTTACTTTTTTTACGGTAACGCCTACAACACTGCGGCTGCATCAACGCTGCCACTACGGAGCGCTGGGTGATAGCGTGTTGACATTCATAACGATCGCGACTAAGTATTAAGTAACGCTGGAAGGGTCGTTCACACACCCACAGATTAGGTCACACAAAATAGCATTCAATAGGCTCGTAGAATAATCGTTGTGTACCTTAGAAACTTGAAAAATCGGCAAGGCACACAGCGACTATTTTACGAGCGATTTGAAACAGCGAAAAACGCGGTTGTATATCGACATTGGTATGGACATTTCTAAAGCTAAACTTCGGCGACACAAATAATGTTGAGAAAATCTTCAATCATTTGAACCAGTGAAACCTTTTTGGGCTATTTCAGGCGTCGAAAATAATTTACAGCATCTGTGAGAGCTACTCGATCAAACGGAACTAGAGGAAAAAAGACAAATTTGTAATATAAATAAGCAACTCAGCATGGTGCATTTCTCTGATATTAAATAATGTGTATTAATTGCAACTTCGAGTGCTCGGACTGAATGTTCCTTCAGTCGAGCCCACCTTGTATTGTTTGCTTTCATTTGAGTTGCAGTTCTTGGACTTTGGAATGTAACCCATTTATCCTCCCCCCCCCCCCGCCTTTCCTTAAAAAAGAAAAAAAAAACATTGAATTTTGTTGCGGTATAATTTTTCTGTTTGGTGCAGGCCGCTAATTAAAACTTGATGAAGTTTCCATGTGGGGAAAACTTGTGTACCACATCAAACTCCTCACGTTTTCCATCTTCTGGAAAACCGCGCCTACAAAAAGGTTTTCTATCCGTGTGAGACCGTTCATGAATCTGTGAGGGTGTGCTAAGAAGGTGCGAGGCTGGATGAGTTGTCCCGTGTCCGTCTTCTCATACCTGGTGTTGTTAGTTCTGTGGGCACCATAAGATGGGGGCAGAAGTCGCACCGCCGTCTGTGCTCCCCTCCTGCTCCATCTTCCATGGTTGCCTCTGCAATTCGGCTCCTTGGAAGGAGAGCTCCGCCACCTTGTCCTGGCAGTCCGCTCGCTGCCATTCGGAGTCGAATGCTGCGTGGGCAAGCTCGGTGAGGACTGAAGATCAAATTTTCTTTAGTTCCTTTTTTATATACTACATCAACAGAGAAGCCCACATAGAACAAAACTCAAGAAACAAGCATTCATAGAAACATCATGCTGATGAAGTAGAGAAATTCAGGGGTTTACATTGATATTGCGGTGTAATCCAAAAAGTAAAATAATCGTATCACGAACAAACACGCGCGCCAAAACTCGATACTGAATATACCTAAAACGTCGATTGTAAAAATGCGCGCGAATCAAACATAAAGGCGATCCTTCTCTATTAAGCACGTGATTCAAAGGTTTTACTTCTCCTTTAAACACGTGTTAAAGGATTACGTCGATACAGTCCCACACAAATCGACAAAGTCACAACTGGATAAGATCGAGGAGCGTGGTTTAGTTACGTCGCTCCATGCTCTGTAGTGCTGAAAAAAAAAAAGTCGGGCATGCCACAATACCAACAACTGTCATAGGTTATGGGAATTACACGTCCACAAAACGGACACGGTGTGTCGGCGAACGAAGGTGGGGAAGGGAATAGAAATGTCGCATGTAGTTGGCTGAGCTGTGGCCATTCCTTATTGGATCCGACTAGTTGGTTCCATTCATCTGGGGAAAATGTAGTCCACAGGTCTGGCACTGCCAAAGTTGAGCTGCTGGTGGCTGGCCCTTCTTCCTATGGCAGCGAAGGGTCGCTCACATTTGCGTTAAGAGGATGTCCGGCTAGCTCGGCCTGCAAAGTTTAGAAGAGTGAGTATTAATAAACAGCTGCCAACACAAGGTTACTTTACCTGTCCTCAAATATCGTCACATTCGATGCGCAAATCTAAAACTGAAGTGTACGCGTGCTTGGAGTTGATCTAGTTGGCTATCCATTACTTGATTAAACCGCGCACTAAATGATTACGAATTACGACGCATAGACTAGAAAAAGAAGGCAACAAACGGGAAAACGCTCATTTGCAGTTCAGTTTAATCAAGTAAAGAACTGAAGGCCACTTTCGAGATTAAACCGGGCATGGATAATGACACACTTTGAAATTCCTCGCAGGTACTCTCGTACTGACAATCTGAATGACGCGAAAAAATTAAGTCTTGTGGGAGTATACCATTTCCAAGTGTGTGTGTTTTAGCCAAATACCAATGACAAATTTTGATTTCAACGAGAAATGTTTCATTATACATCCAACGTTTAACCGCTAGGGAGAAGGAGAATGTTAGCCGGTTGCGTCAGTGCTGAATCCACGCGACTAATGCTATGACTTATAAAATGATATGCAGTGTAGATCAGTCAGTCATCCTCGCGTTTTGCCAAAACTAACATCAGCGGGGCTCACTTAAGAAACATGGGTTTTAGCTCAGATACCTGGCTCACGTTCACGAGTTCCTTAGAGACCCGTATTGCTAAAGAGCCCTTTAGATCACCATTCATCACCAGCATAAAGCTTACAGTCCATATTGCGATACAAATATCTTTATCATTTCCTCCGACTCAAGACGAGCTTAATGAACTGAATGAACTTAATGAAGCTGAACACTTAGTTAGAAAAATGAGATAGAGGTTATTTCCAGCGTAGTTTGATACCCCATTCACACGACCGTAAAGGTACCTTTAGCTAAGGGACCTTTATTCTCTGCGGCCAATAACCAACGATCTTCCGCGCGTGGCGTGTGCTCGCGACCCAAGAGCGCGGGCTGATTCGCCGATAGCAAAGGGACCTATGTTAAAGGTACCTTTATGTTGACCGTGTGAATGGGGTATTCCATCTGAATATTGCGTTCGTTTTCTTCGAAAATGTATCCAAACGTGAGAAAACACGAAGTCTCCGACTAGTCGTTACGTCATAATAGGATCTCTCGGCCCCCAAGCGCGTGTCGCTCGTGTGGCAGCGCGTGCAATCGCAAGCTGGCCACTCTCCCGCACTGGTACCAGTCGTGGCATATTTTTCTGAACTTTCTAAAAATAGCGAGCGTGCGCGTGCATAGCTGCGATAGGTACTGAAGATGCCCGAAAGCGGAGATCCCGAAAGCTCCTTTTCTGACGGCACGCTCCGGGAAGGATATGGCCTTCAGCAGTAGTTTGAAAATGATTTTCTGCCACCTCCGTGCATGAAATTGAAAAAATAATTTCGACATTGGACTTCCTGGAAGCCAAATTAAGACGATTTAAGTTTTTTTTCCTCTTCAGCTCCCCTTTACAGACGTCCGTCTCATCTTCAAGACCGCCATTGCTGAACACTTTTCTAATCCTTCGTTAGTTCGTTCGCGGTTTTGTTTACCGGATTTTCAACACCTTCTATCCATCTCCTCTGTAACGCCCTACCGGACCTTGAGGGAATGGTTCAGGCTGGAACATGGCGATTATTAAAGATTTCATTCAGGCCATGTTTCACCAACTAGGCTACAAGATAACGTCTTTGTTTTCAAAACCAGTTTTAGCGGTCGGTGTTTGGTTTCTGGTGAGAGTGATAGCATTCTCGGTTACTGATTGAAGATGACGTGCCAGCGTTTTGCTCGGCGAGAGTATCGTCAAATGATACATCTTTAGTTGGTTTCCGAGTTCTTTTGGTGGGAACCTCACTAACACACGGATGAGCAGGAGTCTCGCGGTAATTAATGTATTTGTCCCGAGTGTATACATGCATAGGAGAATATGAGCTATGTACGGCAGCAGAGCTTGAGATTTGCAGCGGGAGCGCTCGTTGTCGATCGCATCAAACGGGAAGTGCATCAGACCTTTATAGTTTCGGCTTGCGTCCCGTATGACTTGGTCGAGGCACTCGGCTTTTAGCAGACGGCTGCCTTTATTCCAGTCCGTTAACAGAATACGTGAAAGTATTTTCTTGTTTTCTTTTCGACTGCGAATGACGCTTCGTAGCAGACGAATTCGGTTCTTCACTGACGTTAGCAGACTAATCACCTGCTGACGTTTTCTTGACTCGCTCCGTGAAGT
Organism: Ixodes ricinus; assembly: GCA_037355805.1. Lineage (NCBI taxonomy): Eukaryota > Metazoa > Arthropoda > Arachnida > Ixodida > Ixodidae > Ixodes > Ixodes ricinus. Next base: position 12,702 of record JAZHYW010026570.1, on the reverse strand, counting down.
CCCGGTAACACATGCTCGTACTGCAAGCAGGAAACACCTCTGAGGCGCGTTTCTTTCTCGTGCCTTTTCATATTGGGCCTACCAAAACTGTCAGTGGGTGTGTTCAAAGCACTCATATAGTGCGCTTCTAACACGCCTGCAGATAGTTTTGGTAGGCCCGATATGAGAGTACCGAGATAAAGGAACCGATTTTGGCAGTTGACACACTTGCAACTGCTTACGACTGGAGTTGCTTGTGAACCATCTTGTGACTGCTCATGGCCGGCCGCTTCTCTGCCGGTCATATGTAGTCGCCAGTGTTTTAGGCATCTGTGGTTGCAAGCATGGACGTAAGAAATGTGTAGATCTGCCATTACTTCAGCAAACAATAAACCAAACGCGCACATGGCACACTGTTTCACAGTTGTAGAAATAAGACACCACTTCCAGACATTTTGACATAAGAAAACAAAAGTAAGACACTATTCAGTTTGTCCACATTGAGACATACTTAGAGGAATTATTCAGTTTACGTAAATAAATGTATGAAAGCTTCCAATTGGCCTTGAAAGGGGGTGGGGGCGGTTGGTCGGAAAAGTAAGGTAAGACAGACAATGGAAAGTTCACGCGCAGCAGGCTCAACTGTAGTCCTCTCATCTGATCTTGCTCTGCCGCATTCGTGTGAAGACGAAATGGAGCACAAAGACCTTGCACCGCCGAAGGGGGACTCGGCTGGTGACAGGCAACCTTTGCAAAGCAGCGAAGTGTTGATCACATCTGCGTCAAAATTCCTGACGATTTTGATCTGTAAGGTTTAGAAAGACGACGGTTAATAAACAGTAAAGAACGGAAAGCGACAAAACTTGTTTGTACCTTTCACTATGTATATTCAGCAAACTGAAACTGGGTGCGAAATTTAAAAAAAAAAAGAATGAAAGAGTAAAATTAAGATATACATTTGAATGAGATGGGTATGCACTGATCACCCCAACTAAATAATTTTAAGATCCAACCTAGCGAATCGGTACATGAGATATATCGTCCGCTTCAACCCCTGCTATATTATGCTGTGATTGAAATTCTGTCCTCGTGAATTTGACACGCCCTATTGTGAAACCACGATGAGTATTTAAAATTGGTTAGGGGCTGAGGCGTATGAAGATGAGACCAATAAGGTCTCAGATTAATGAGGGTGAAAGGATTATAGCTGCATTTTCGTCGTCGGGTGTCAGTCATCCCAGCGTTTTCTTTTTCTTAAAAGTAGTTAAGATTTCGATGTCTGCAGTGAGAATCTTCTTTCCTTCGTCATTCTTCACTGCCTTGGCCGACTGTTAAAGAGACACATCACGTATGAGGTAAATAAATTCTGGTGTTTTCTAGCTGAGGAACAACCTTAGGTGTCTACTTCTGCTGCTTCATAGCTCCAGTCCTGAACAACAAGACAACAAAGCTGAAGAGGCAGCTGTGGCTCCAGAGTAGAATCCCTGACTGTTGCTGGGCGGCCCTCGCAGTGTGGTGGCAGCTCTTGCGTCTCCCAACGGAGCCGCCACCTTGTCTTCAATCTTTTATGAGGTCATCACGCTGTTATTGTCATTGAGCATTACCACTCGTGAAAAGGCACCGGGTAACCCAAAGAACACACAGCGTCACTTTTGAATTTTAGGGGTAGCTTTGTTTGTCAACAAACATTCCTGCACAAAAATAGACAAGATGCTGGAAGGTCAGCTGGTAAAAGAAAAGCTGAATCGGGAGGTATTTTAAGAACATGGTAGTTAAAGCACTATTTCAAGTAAGATTAGAAAACTTGTACTTTACTTCACTACATTCTCTGCGCATGTGCTTGTACTTTACTAGGCCGCGCCACGCCCCCGGCGCCATGTCTGAGCTGGGCCCGCAACCAACACCGCAACGCGCGCGACGGCGCGCGCCTGTGTGCCGGGCACAACCGGGTGCCTGGCCGTTCATGTCATTGAATACGGCGGACTAGATTTTTTTTTCTAATGTAAAGAGAGTTTTGATTTTTAACATGAAGAAACTAGCGTTTGTGCACCTTTATTGGAGTTATAAAGTTCGGAAAGACGTCTCTATCGGCAAATATAATCGCACGAGCAGAGTTGGAATCGCTCGGGCGTGAAGACAAGCTTTCTCCAATTCCGCTAAACGCAAACGATTAATAAAAAAATAAAAAAAAGCAGTTGAGTTTTTTGGAACATCGGCATGCACTGCGAAAATATACTTCGTTTACCCGTTTATTGCAGCAAAAGCTGAGAGCAGGCACAGGATAGAATGCACCTCTTCCTGCGTCTAAATAGAGTTTCGTGGGCAAGGACTGCGTTGCTAGCGGGAGCTCGTGCCGTCGCTTTGAGCATGAATTGGGCACACGCCCGCAAGGCTCGCAATCCTTAGCGTACGCTCTACTAAAACGTTTTAGTATCTTGAACAAAGTGCATTTGAAGAATCGGCATCGCTGGAGTTAAGCAAATAAATGACACCACGATGCATCGTGTAAACAGGACCTTTCGGTAATGTTTAGCATCACCGATCGTTATGTCAATCCAGCAGCTTGGTTTACTTCATACACTTTTCATACACATTTTATAAGCGTCGAATACTACCTTCAACTGTGCTCATGCGCTCGGAGGAATATGCGACGTCTGCTGTTTACGCGCCTCGTGCATAAAACTACCCGTCAAATAATCAAATACACTCACTTGTATCCCCTCCGTTAAAATGAAAAATTGCGTGTGCTCGGTTGCCTTGCCAGCACGTTTCTTATTTATCAGATATATTAGTGTTTTGACGTTCTCACGCGCAAGGTAGACCCTTGAGTTCACTCAGCACATAAGCTTTGCCGCACACCCGCGGGCGTACCTTACTTAGTGAGTTACAGAACGAAGACAGAGGGATCCTTCGATCAGCAAAGCCTTTTGAATACAAGAACAATTTTTTTATTGTCAATAATTGATGTTTTATGAATCACAGAAGACAAATCACATACAAAGATGAAGGCATGAAAATATTTATTGCTACAAGGCAAAATATTGCACATTCGGAAAGAGGTCGCTGTGAAAAAAAAAAAATGGAAGGATCTGCATATGGCTTGAGTTTCTTGAAACCAGCCTTTGCCAAGATCACTGGCACGAACTGATCGTTCGTGAAGTGATCCTGAAAAATGAACGCAGCATCGCATATCTTTAGTTGCCATTTGTGAAGTACCGATCGCGGAAATATGTTGCACAAACAAAATCGCGAGGTGTTCGATTGTTGGTGACTCTTCTTTCACTGACGCAAGATGCACGGGGTAACACTACAACCCTTTTTATTTTAGCGGCACCCTAGTCTTTCACGCGTCATTCTCAACTCGGCCGACTCAATGCAAGCGAGCTAAGAGTGAGCGAGTCAGTTTCTATGAATAAATACGCGTGAAAAGACGTGTCTAAGTCCTTCGTGCCGGTTATATAGTTCCGTGTTTGTCTCGTCTCATGATCGTACTGCGCGATCTTCATCGGCGAGACCGAAAGAGACAGGTAATACGATTCATTGACAATGACTTACCTCGCAAAGTCTCCCTCGGAGGCACTCGAAACTTTTTCGACCGATTCGGCGGAGCCATTGTCTTCGCCGTTGAGGATTTTCCTTTCCCGTTGGGACGACGAAAAAGGTTATTTCCTGTCGGAATGCTGTTCGTGCAATCTGCAGCGTAGCATGATGGCATCGCGTTGCCGCCGAGGTTGTGGTAAAATATAAAAAAACCTACGGCCGGGCCGCGAACAACGGAGCCGCCGCTACGCCTGGCCCAGTGATGGCGTTGGTTTCGAGCAGACGACCGAATCGCGCGGGATCATGGGAAGACAACGGTCACGTGTCGCACCAGATCCAATTGAAGCGAGGGAAAGAGACTTCTGAGAGGAAGGGCATCGAGAGGAGAAATTTCTCTTCCCTATTTCAGACAATGGTTTGCGCTACCTTTAACACAGCGCTTTTGACAGCGCCACCGCAGCTGCGTGACGTCAGGGCCGCGTTCGTCTAACACTTTTGCAACGTTGGAAAGCATCGGAATAATTCAGCATCACTGCGGAGATAAGATACTCGGCGAAGATAAGACGGGGACTTTGGTGCTTGGGAGAATGGACCGTGGCATTTGAGACAGGGGAACTGCCGCGGAGCAAACGTGCTACAATCGCATACCCTTCCAAGGTCATCGCTTGGGCGATCGCGGGCGCCCAAAAAACCTTCTTTTCTTCTTTTTTTTTTTAGGGGGGGGGGGGGTGTAGGCGCTGATTGTCTTCCTGCCTTGTGGCTTTCGGCGCGGGATTCATTTCTCTCGATGAATGCGTTCTGTCTATGTATGCGAACATGATTTCTTCTTTATTTTATTTTAGTAGTTAGTTGTTCTTGCCTTGACTCGGGTCCCAGTGGGTGCGTTGCCGCTGTATGCCCACTGTTTTTTTATTTTGTTTTTAGTTTATGGTAGTTTCTGCGCTGATGGGGTATCAAGGTGGACGAAAAAAAAAGAATAAAAGAAATTGTGCCTCGACAAAAAAAGAATAAGAAAACTTTGTTGTTTTGGCGATCAGGAGCAGTGTTGCCATTTTAGCGATTTTGTCGCTAAATTTAGCGATTTTCTATGCATTTAGCGACAGATTGTTTTTTAATTTATCGGCTAGCAACTTTGGTGTTTAACCGTAATCTTGTTATTTTTAACAATTTTAGAGATGCTTCTCTAGCCGAGTTGGCTTTGGATATAAGCTCAATCTAGCGGCGCGCTTAAAAAAAACACTGTCAACACTGCAGACCATCTCTCCCGCGCCCACGTACCCACGTGCTCTCCGCCAAACGTTGAGAAGATTGTCGAACTGTTTAGGGAGCTGTCAGGTGGACTTAATTTTACCTGTGAATTGCCTGTGAATAACTGCATTCAGTTTTTAGACGTTTGATCCTTTTTTTTAAGAACATGGCTGTTGGCAGTATTGTCCGCGCACTAAGAAAAGCCTGGTTTTGTTTGAAAGTGCTCACTCTAAACTGGTAAAGAGGGGTATAGCCTTGACATGTCAAGTGCGGCTCTGGAAAAAAGTTGCAGTCACCAGATGAAAATCAGTCTTGAACGACAATCAAAAAGGTTAAAAGACATTACAAATATCATTACAACTAAAAACCGTCCTAGTAGTTTTTCAGTGCAGGTTTAACTTCTCAAAATACCTGAGATATGATTATTGGAGGTTCACTTACTTTAAAAAAGGCTTTAACAAGCTTTTAGAATTCAGCGAATATTTTAGCGACTTCCTGGCGAATTTAGCGAATGTTTAGTGACTTCCTGGTCTCAATTTAGCGGCTCTGGGGCAGCCATCTTACCGGTGACATCACGGCTCTTGCGCAGCCATCTTACCGGTGACATCACGGCTCTTGCGAGTCACGTGACGAGTAGTCACTCGGTTGCTATGGAAACCGAGCCAGCTCAGCTCGTTGCTATGGTACCGTGTGGGACCAACCGCGGTGACAGGCGGCACGGGGAAAAGCGTGGCGCTACTCTGGCAGCTATGCTGCCATATCGAGTGGCCCTAGTCCCAGCGGGTGCGTTGTCCTGTATGCCCACTATTTTTTTTATTTTGTTTTTAGTTTATGGTAGTTTCTGCGCTGATGGGGTATCAGGGTGTACGAAAAAAAAAAGAATGAAAAGAAATTGTGCCTCGACAAAAAAAGAATAAGAAAACTTTGTTGTTTTTGCGATCAGGACTGCTTTCAAAGCCCGGAGCACCTCGCCTTCGTTCTCGTGACATGTCGCTCGCTTTCGCGTAGCACCCCTCAATTCTGAAGGCCAACGTGTTTTTCAGGGAAGCAGGCGATTTTAGGTGCGCGTAGTGTTACCAAAGGTGCAGGATTGAGAGCGTAACCCAAGCAATTGAAGAGAGGGAAGGAGAGCTCTCTTTTACGGGTCTCCACGTCGTGATTGTCCTACAAAATCAACTTTCATTTATTTCTCGCTCGTGGCTTCCAAGTTCTTTGCGAAGCTAGTCAGATAGGGTATAGTTATGGCTGATTAACACGATGTATATTTCTAATGCACAACAGTTTTGCAAAACCAAGGTTTCGCTCAAATGGATAACTCACACGTACAGTTGGACGCGCAATACCTTTGACTCGCGAGAGATGCCCCCAACACGGTTGAGTCTGGCGGTGTTCCAGACCTAACATCCAAATTTTGTTGCCTTACCTGTTACTAATTCGCGCGCATTTTGCGCCATATCGAAATGAAAGCGCTTGACGAAAGTGACGCTCGATTTCCGCTCGATGGAAATTTCACGCCAGCCCGTTGTCTTCGCTGGTATTTTGAGCGTTTCCCAGCGATGCGGAGCGTTCAACAAGAAAAAAAAAACGTACGATGGCATCTTTCGTACACTCATTACTTCTATAACACCGAGCCGCCTCGTATCCTCTTGTTTTTCTTTCATGGTACTAATTTCTTTCTGCGCGTTACGGCTGTTACGACGCTAAGTCTGTCTGCACCCTCGAATTTGAATTTGGGCTCAGATCAGGGGCGGACCAGTTTAAACCAGGAAAATATAATTAACACTGTATCAAAGTAAATCTATCATATCGATCGGAAACACGATTGTGCACACAGAATACAATAGCGAGTCAGCGTGCAAAACGCCGCCACACAACACTACCGTAACATCTGAGCGATTTTTGCATAGCACCGAGTGCGGAAAAGAGAAAACAGTTATCAATTCACATAAACGAATCAAATGTATTTAAAGCCCGAACACTCTGTACGTTCAGTCTACCTAAGGTTATCAATAGACTCGACCATGTCATTTGTCGAAACATATAAGACATTGGCAAAAATGGTTAGACTGAATAAGTGCATCTAACGCACGCCATTACCAACCGACGGTCGCACGTATTCAATAACATTTCCAATCGTCACTGCGCACCTTGGACACAATTCGGGGAGCAAGATATATTTACATCGCCGCCCGAGGTCTTCATTGAACGTGTAGTACTGACCAAAATAAAAGGCTAACCTGACTCTCAATCGCTCGCCGCAAAGTACAATTTCGAAAAGGCGGTACTGTACGTCACTTGAGATAAAAACCCAAGCTATAGAAACGAGCGTCGTAAAAAAGGGGACAGACATTGTTATTCCTACCTCCGAACAGAAACGAGCGCATCACACAGAACAGAGGCCGGACTCGGCCACCGCGCGTATTATCACTGACGTCCGATGCAATGCACACTGAGCTGACTGACTATGCAAACATACCAAGCGCGCGCGAGGGAGAGAGAAACTTCCTCCGCCGGGAGACACGACACGATTCGGCGATCTATTTCACGCAGAAGATAACGCGGGCCTTTCCACACTTCGACACTGGCGCCATCTAGAAGTCGCGCGTTCAACCACGACACGAGCTGCGCGCCATCTGGTGTCTGAAACAGACGAACAAACATAGGTGCATGATTTACGCAGGCTGGGGTGTGCCTCGTCCGTGGCGGAGGGGTATCGCGTCGGACTACTGTACAGAAGGTCGCTGGTTCGATTCCAGCCGTGGGACATGAGCCCAATGTGTGATTTTTTTAGGAATATTAAAATTCGCAGATGCTTGGGAGAAGGACATGTTGGTTCGAGTCAAGGATGAAGCAAGAATAAAACTGGGACAACGCAACACATCTTTCATACGTATACGTTTCCGGAGTTTTCGTGTCGCCCGGTTTCGTACCTTTCGTGTCGCCAACGTGTTTTCGTTCAAGAACCTAGAAGGTCGACTGGACGATGAGACATGCAAGGCTTGCCTGTAATAAAACCCCCGCAAACGACGAACACTACAAGAAAACCACAAGTAGGAGAACCACAAGGAAATCCCAACAAGATCGAAAACCACAACCACAAGGAAACTACACCAACAATAACAAAAAAAACCGCAACGACTAGAAAATCGCAAGTACGAATACCACGAGAAAAGCACAACAACGGAAACCTCAAGAACAGCACAACAGGAACGAATACCAGAAGCTCAAGAAAACTGCAACAAAAAACCGCAACCAAAATAAACCTCGACCACCAGAAAACCGCAACAGGAACGAATACCAGAAGCACACGGAAACTGCAACAAAAAACCGCAACGAAAATAAACCTCGACAACCAGAAAACCACAACAGGAACGAATACCAGAAGCACACGAAAACTGCAACAAAAAACCGCAACCAAAATAAACCTCGACCACAAGAAAACCACAACCAGAAGAAAACTGCAACAAAAAACCGCAACCACAAGAAGCCATGAATGTTGACTCTACCGATTGGCCCTGTCATGAAGACGAGGCCATGGAAGTTGACCCCACCGATAGGCCCTGTCATGAAGACGAGGCCATGGACGTTGACCCCACCGATTGGCCCTGTCATGAAGACGAGGCCATGGACGTTGACCCCACCGATAGGCCCTGTCATGAAGACGAGGCCATGGACGTTGACCCCACCGATAGGCCCTGTCATGAAGACGAGGCCATGGAAGTTGACCCCACCGATAGGCCCTGTCATGAAGACGAGGCCATGGACGTTGACCCCACCGATTGGCCCCGCAATGAAGACGACGGCCATGGACGTTGACCCCACCGATAGGCCCTGTCATGAAGACGAGGCCATGGACGTTGACCCCACCGATAGGCCCTGTCATGAAGACGAGGCCATGGACGTTGACCCCACCGATAGGCCCTGTCATGAAGACGAGGCCATGGACGTTGACCCCACCGATAGGCCCTGTCATGAAGACGAGGCCATGGACGTTGACCCCACCGATAGGCCCTGTCATGAAGACGAGGCCATGGACGTTGACCCCACCGATAGGCCCTGTCATGAAGACGAGGCCATGGAAGTTGACCCCACCGATAGGCCCTGTCATGAAGACGAGGCCATGGACGTTGACCCCACCGATAGGCCCTGTCATGAAGACGAGGCCATGGACGTTGACCCCACCGATAGGCCCTGTCATGAAGACGAGGCCATGGACGTTGACCCCACCGATAGGCCCCTGTCATGAAGACGAGGCCATGGACGTTGACCCCACCGATAGGCCCTGTCATGAAGACGAGGCCATGGACGTTGACCCCACCGATAGGCCCTGTCAGTGAAGACGAGGCCATGGACGTTGACCCCACCGATAGGCCCTGTCATGAAGACGAGGCCATGGACGTTGACCCCACCGATAGGCCCTGTCATGAAGACGAGGCCATGGACGTTGACCCCACCGATAGGCCCTGTCATGAAGACGAGGCCATGGACGTTGACCCCACCGATAGGCCCTGTCATGAAGACGAGGCCATGGACGTTGACCACCACCGATAGGCCCTGTCATGAAGACGAGGCCATGGACGTTGACCCCACCGATAGGCCCTGTCCGAAGACGAGGCCATGGACGTTGACCCCACCGATAGGCCCTGTCATGAAGACGAGGCCATGGACGTTGACCCCACCGATGAGGCCCTGTCATGAAGACGAGGCCATGGAAGTTGACCCCACCGATAGGCCCTGTCATGAAGACGAGGCCATGGACGTTGACCCCACCGATAGGCCCTGTCATGAAGACGAGGCCATGGACGTTGACCCCACCGATAGGCCCTGTCATGAAGACGAGGCCATGGAAGTTGACCCCACCGATAGGCCCTGTCATGAAGACGAGGCCATGGACGTTGACCCCACCGATAGGCCCTGTCATGAAGACGAGGCCATGGACGTTGACCCCACCGATAGGCCCTGTCATGAAGACGAGGCCATGGACGTTGACCCCACCGATGGGCCCTGTCATGAAGACGAGGCCATGGACGTTGACCCCACCGATAGGCCCTGTCATGAAGACGAGGCCATGGAAGTTGACCCCACCGATAGGCCCTGTCATGAAGACGAGGCCATGGACGTTGACCCCACCGATAGGCCCTGTCATGAAGACGAGGCCATGGACGTTGACCCCACCGATAGGCCCTGTCATGAAGACGAGGCCATGGACGTTGACCCCACCGATAGGCCCTGTCATGAAGACGAGGCCATGGACAGTTGACCCCACCGATAGGCCCTGTCATGAAGACGAGGCCATGGACGTTGACCCCACCGATAGGCCCTGTCATGAAGACGAGGCCATGGACGTTGACCCCACCGATAGGCCCTGTCATGAAGACGAGGCCATGGACGTTGACCCCACCGATAGGCCCTGTCATGAAGACGAGGCCATGGAAGTTGACCCCACCGATAGGCCCTGTCATGAAGACGAGGCCATGGAAGTTGACCCCACCGATAGGCCCTGTCATGAAGACGAGGCCATGGACGTTGACCCCACCGATAGGCCCTGTCATGAAGACGAGGCCATGGACGTTGACCCCACCGATAGGCCCTGTCATGAAGACGAGGCCATGGACGTTGACCCCACCGATAGGCCCTGTCATGAAGACGAGGCCATGGACGTTGACCCCACCGATAGGCCCTGTCATGAAGACGAGGCCATGGACGTTGACCCCACCGATAGGCCCTGTCATGAAGACGAGGCCATGGAAGTTGACCCCACCGATAGGCCCTGTCATGAAGACGAGGCCATGGACGTTGACCCCACCGATAGGCCCTGTCATGAAGACGAGGCCATGGACGTTGACCCCACCGATAGGCCCTAGTCATGAAGACGAGGCCATGGAAGTTGACCTCACCGATAGGCCTTGTCATGAAGACGAGGCCATGGACGTTGACCCCACCGATAGGCCCTGTCATGAAGACGAGGCCATGGACGTTGACCCCACCGATAGGCCCTGTCATGAAGACGAGGCCATGGAAGTTGACCCCACCGATAGGCCCTGTCATGAAGACGAGGCCATGGACGTTGACCCCACCGATAGGCCCTGTCATGAAGACGAGGCCATGGACGTTGACCCCACCGATAGGCCCTGTCTTGAAGACGAGGCCATGGAAGTTGACCCCACCGATAGGCCCTGTCATGAAGACGAGGCCATGGACGTTGACCCCACCGATAGGCCCTAGTCATGAAGACGAGGCCATGGACGTTGACCCCACCGATAGGCCCTGTCATGAAGACGAGGCCATGGACGTTGACCCCACCGATAGGCCCTGTCATGAAGACGAGGCCATGGACGTTGACTCCACCGATAGGCCCTGTCATGAAGACGAGGCCATGGAAGTTGACCCCACAACATGGTTGTTTCTACTCAGGGAAATATTTTTTTTCTGCACGAAGTTGATTTTTTTTTTATTTCGCTACGAGAGATTTTTTATTTCATTTCATTTCATTTATTTACCTTGAGGACCCGTGTCCGGGTGTTACACAAGGGAGGTTAAGTAAGAAGACATTTGTTTGAACACAAAAGTAAAAATGACCATGAAACAAAAAAAAATCTAGGATTGTAATAGAGAAGTTTGTACGGCCGTTCTTGGTCAACATAGGCATGACTATGACAGACAGGGTAGCGTATCGAAAGAAACTGCTTGAAGCCGTATTGCATCGCAAAGTACTTCACGTCTAACCTTAAAAATCAAGGCTTGGAATTTGTAAATATACCAGGTTGGAATACCGAATAAACCAGGTTGGAACAAGGTTGGAATTTATAAATAAACCAGAGTTCTTTTTCTTTGGATCCCATTGTTTGTTTGCATATCAAGTAAGTTACATCACAAAGTGCATTACGGGATACGGTGGTCTGTGCTACATGTGCCAGAAACTAGACGTTTATAAGATAACGCCCCACCTTTGCAATCAGTACCTACAATTATCACGAAGTTTATAAAAACAAAAATGGCGAAATCATTGCGAGGTGGTTGTACCTCACCGCCATAAGTTTTCCCCCAAAGCCGGGGTCACACTGCTTACACATCATACAAAAGACAGTCTGCAAACAGATTCAAACTCGAGTCACCACAATGATCTGAGCTTCGAGTGCCGCACGCCAACGAGATCAAAGAGACACTTGGCACGCGGCATTTGAACCATGGATATCGTGGTGACTGATATCTGCAGACTGTCTTGTGTATAATCTATAAGCAGTGTGACCCCGGCTTAAAAGTACTTCTAGTAGAAGCAAACACCGAAATACGACCCGCAAAAATTCCGTAATAATTATTAAAAAATATTAAAAGAAGGACAACACGGACTTCACGATATAGTATCAAACCTCCTGCTCAGGCTCAAAAAGCTACGCCAAACAACGTGCAAAAATTAAAAAAAAAAAAAATTGCAGCATGATTTTTGTTTTATTTTAGGGAAATTCGAATTTTTTTATGTATGGAGCTAATTTTTTTTCTGGAGTTTTATACGTGCTACAGATTGCAAGTATATCAAAAGGCGCGCTTGGAGCGCTAGCCGCGACATGTCAGATGAATATCTCAAATTAAATAATTAAATAAGCATCACAACCTGTCTATCTACATCACCAGAGCAGCTGTTCACCGTTCTACCACAGTACACACAAATTTGTAAGTATAAGTTGCAGTAACTCGACGTAACAAGACGTTTTCTTGAACTCTTCTTCCTCGCGCCATGCTGTCGATGACAGGGTTGGGAGCGCTTCCCTGCGGAGAGACGCCGCCTCCTTCTCTTTTTTTTTTGGTGGTTATAATTTGAGCCCGTTCTCGTTTCGCCCTTGTCACTTGGCCCTTCTCAAAACAACCATTCTCAAAATGACCTTCTCTCTTGGACCTGTCGCATTTGGTCCTTTCCCGTTTCGTCCTTCGCATTTC